>JALXJV020000004.1:10617297-10648036 GCA_024633595.2 Lepomis macrochirus | reverse complement strand
TTACTTATTTAAATCCTACTGATAGTGGCTTTAAGTCGCATTACACAGTAAATCAGGATGACAACCTTCAATGTCAGTTGAGAACTGTGTTATTCCATTTCATGATTTTAATTGTCCGTCCTCCTGTAGGTGTTTTCTGCTGCGGTCCAGCTCCGGTCACAGCCATTCTTAACGGAGACACAGACCTGAAATATGACGTACCATTTGTCTATGCGGAGGTCAATGCCGACTGTATTGACTGGCAGGTCAGTGAGCAGCTCAAATCATAGATAGATAGATAGATAGATAGATAGATAGATAGATAGATAGATAGATAGATAGATAGATAGATAGATAGATAGATAGATAGATAGATAGATAGATAGATAGATAGATAGATAGATAGATAGATAGATAGATATTTGAGGTCTGCAGCAAATTTCAAAAAGCAAATTTTCTTTCAGATGTTTTGTTTCTATTGTTTGTGTTTGTGTGTTATGTCAGATCAAAGCTGACGGTTCAAAAGTGAAATTGTGTTCTGATACTAAAAAAGTTGGTCAGAATATCTCCACCAAGGCTGTTGGCTCCAACAAGAGGATGGACATCACCGAGTCTTACAAATACAGAGAGGGTGGGTTCATCTGATAAACAGATCACACACAAACCTTCAGCTGTATAAACTGAAGAACGGTGGAAATTGACTGAATTACTACCCTAACAGGATCAGTGAAGGAGAGGTCTGTCTTCAACTACGCTGTCACCAGACTCTCCCCCAATGTAAGGACAGTCGCAAGTGGACCGACAAAGGACGATGAAGTAACCCCAAACTGCATCACTCCAGTGTTGATACGATTTGAAGAGGTACGTCACAGTCCCCAATGTTTCCCTTTAGAGTTATTGAACATGATGTTTTATATCTTATTTTAAGTAAAATAATGTTTTCTGAGTTTCTGAGGTTTGTCTTTATACTATTATTAATGTACTTATGTATGTGTTGTAGTGTTCGTTGGTGGAGTTTAAGATTTTGCATGTAGATGATGAACAAAAAAGGGGCGGAGATTGGAGCCTTTCGGGGGACTCTCACACATTATCCTTCCAGTGATTTTTACAGTAACTCCTCAAAGAGAGAGACATTTGCATTTGTTTCAATGGGACAGCATTTCCCTGAAGAATTATGAAGATTATAAAATACATCTTTCAGACCTTCATAAGCTAAAGAAGTGTTTACCAGAAGCATTGTAACTTAAGATGCTCATAGAAAAGTGCCTCATTCCTACTAGTCAAAAGCTAAGAGCATCATTATTTTTGTTCTTTTCTTGCATCTTGAAGTCTGCACTACTTTTATCATAACCACTGTTTATTGCTGATCAATTTGATGTAAGATTTGTGACATTTGAGAAATGGGTAGGCTGCTAGATTTTTTTATTTTTTATCTATTTAGTTATTTGACATATATCCAGCATTACTTATGGTCAAGTGTGGTTCAGCATACTCTGGAGCACCACAGACAGCCAATGTTGGCTCTTAATGGCATGTGTATGCACTTTGTGCCCTGAGTATTTCTATAGGTATTTGTTTGATGTTGTATACAACCACCTTTACCAATAATGAAAAGCACTTGTTTGTACTGTAGCCTGAGAGGCGAGCCCAGGGCTGAAAAGTACATGATGTAGCTGCTGCACCGCTCGCTGCTTTATTAAGCTTCTTGCTTTTTACTGTGACCTAAATGACCATCAGCGTTTTAATCAACTCAGATCTTCTCTCCTTTGGACTATGGGAGCAGTAAGACAACACTATTCAGGGACACTCTTAAACTCTGAAACTCTTAAAGTGGGGGGCACATGTCCCCCCATGCCCAGTAGAAATTGCTTCTTTGATAATTTTAAGCATCCTTGTTGGAGCCCATTTATTTCATTTTTGCCACCATCCCTCAAAGAGTCTCTGCAACCCACTGGTTAGGACTTTGGTTAAAAGTAAATAAAGCAGATGATTACTCACTTATACTATACTGAAAATTGTTTATAGTACTGGCTCACACAGGATTCAATGGGGTGATATCCCTGTATACAGGATAGGTCCGTGTGTGACTTACAGTACATCATTATTTTTTTCATTGTGGGGTGCTTCAGGTGTCCAAACCGATGAATGGCAGGGATGTGAGCCTGAAGCTGGTGCTGCGCACTGAGGGCAATGCTGCCAGGCCGCTGTCTATCAACATCAGCGTCCAAGCCATGAGGTACAACGGATCACCAGCTGTGACCATTCAGACTCAGGTGAAGGAGGAGATGCTGCAGCCTGGGAAAGGTGAATCTTCTTCTGTAGATTTTACTCTGGACAGAGATGTTGCTTTTGAATTTTGGATGCAGAATTCTTGAAGACAGATATCTCAAAGTGTACTGTGGTTTTGTGAAACTGAACTGACTTGAAATCTCTCTTTTCTTCCTCTGTCTCTTGAAGATCTGTCCATCCCTATCCTGGTCCCGTACTTGGCTTACAAAGAACACATGGTGAAGTGTGAAAGCATGAAGGTTTTAGCCATGGTCACGGATAAACAGCCAAATATCACATACCTGGCTGGGCGAGACATTGTGCTGCAAAACCCTCCCATCTCCATCAACGTCAGTAGAAAACCTCTGTTTCTCTGTCTATCTATCACTTGTCATCAGACTTTGTTCAGGTGTCTGTGACATTAGTTATAAGCTGTTAGTATCACGTATCATACTCAAAGTCTGGGTGTTAATTATAATATATATATATAACAAGACAATAAACAAGAGCATATAACAGGAGTCTACAGCCATGCTAGTAGCTCTGTGTTTTTTGATTGCTGATTTACTAATATCTGTGATGGTTTTGCCTGTAAACTACAGGCTATCTTACTTTTTGATATTTTTTCCCCATTGTAAGATTATTATGTAAGTGCAATGTGTTCAGTGTGTGAGCTAAATCAGTGTGCTGTTGCAGGGTTTGCCCTCACACACATGAACAAAGAAACAGGTACTTTATGTTTAGAAAAATAAGTTTAGTTCCACTAAGAACCAGAATAGTTTTTGGCGCAGATGACATGTGTCTCCTGTATGTGGAATATTATCGTGTTATTACATGGTTAGAGTTTGGAAGACAATAATATTGTCATATTTTAAGCATTACTGACAAAAAATGAACCTGGGTTTTTTGAAGGATGCATGCAATGAGGTTACTTGTTTTGTACAGATTAGCGATATTACATTTTTGGGATTTCAGACAAGATATAATAAGACATCACCTCAAACATACCTTGCAAACTCCTTGGCATTAAGAACATACTGTACCTTTTATTTGGGCTTTCCCACCTTGTTTCTCCATTTCTCTCTCTCGTCTTTATGCATGATGGGTAGTGTTGTTTCAACAGGTTGCAGTTTGGTTACCTGACTGAGTGTGTTTGAATTATCTGTTAAAATGTGTGTGTTCCAGGTTTCCAGTCCAACCAGATTTAACTGTGAGGCATCCGGGGAAGTGGTTTTTATGAATCCAGTTGACGAGACGCTAAAGGACTGCACCCTGACTATAACTGGAAGTGGCCTTTTGAAAGAGGAGATTGTATACACGTGAGTTTGTGTCTAATATAATGTAATGGGGATGTCCTATGTAAAGTTTTAGTAAGCCCAAATAACAAATAATTGTTTTTACAATGGATCAGTCTGTGGGTTATCTTTATTAATATTACAGTCTATAAAATATCACCAATAATTACAAGGTGAAGACTTCAATTTCAACTTGGTCTGACAAGAAATCAGAATTTCCCAAAGTAAAAATTTGACTTAAATCAGGAACTGAGATCATAATAAACATACAATATTATGAATCTGATGAGAAATTTGAAGCTAGCTTTTGGTACTTGGACAGTTTTCAATACTACAGAGACATTTTAATCGGCACCAATATGTTGTTGTGGTTCAATACCGAACCCCAGTTGCGATACTGGAACGTTTTACTGCACAACACTACCAGGCAATATAAATATACAGTGTGACCCCCAAACTATTGTTATTCTTATTACTCTTTGTGTTACCCACAGGCTTCCAGATCTGAAGCCAAACAACCACGCATGCGTCAAGTTCTTCTTTGTTCCCAACAAGATTGGAGACAGGACTCTGGTGGCCAACTTTGACTGCTCCACTTTCAGACACATCAAGGGCAGCTGCAGTGTCAATGTCAGGCTGTAAATACAGTATTGCTGAGTAAGAGTCACGTACGTTTACTTTGAAGTAAAATGTATGTTTATGTTGCTATTCAATTGGTTACTTTGGATTGTTGATTTCAATCTAATTTGAATATATATATCCAGCTATATATCTAACAGCTATGCACTTTTTGTCATTGTGTGGTGTTGGACCATTACATTAAATCATTCATTAAACCTTTTAGTGATGAAAAAGAGAAGTGGGTTCAGGGACCCCCAGAGTCCATGAGGTGGTCCTAGGGGTGGTCCCCAGCAAAATGAGGAGTAATTTATATTCACTATAATTCCTTCCATATGTAACAAATGACAGAGTGGATGACTAATTTGGTCATGGGTTTTATACACTTTCTGTAATGAAACATCAAAAATCAAAAATCCTATCAGATAGGGAACCCTGGGTCAAAATTTAACCAAATAATGCTTTTTGAGTTGAATCACTTCATTGTTGCTTTTGGTCTTTTAATGAGATTTACCCGCAAGAAGAAAAATATAGAGTATCACCAGACTAATCCTGTGACAAAAGGACGCCACATTGGGAGAGAGGCTCTCCATTTCCTTCATCCCTACAGAGTCCTGGAAAAAATGAAGGTGGCAAAGCTGAGTCAGCAAGAAACACGAGTCAGATGATCATACAGATTGAAAATAAACCTCCGGGTTAGCCAAATTTAGACAAGAAAAGGGAACAGTAAAAATGTTAGCAAAACTGTGCATTGTAAACACTCAAGACACTTCCTGCTTCAACTTTGACCTCTTCTGCTCATTGTAGTTTTTCTGTCCACTAAGAGATTATTACAAATATTTCAGGTGCGTGTTGAATATTATTTTTATCTATCAGCATGTATTTTATGTTAAGACCATGTACTCACATATTATGGGTTGTTGTGTTTGTGTTTACATATAGTTATTCAGTAGTTATTCAGTAGTAAAGTCACTGGAACACACTTATGAATCAATCCGTCACCTTATAATCAATTGGGGATGTTGTAACAATAACGCATACATCCACTGCCACGTATTATCATCAAATGTGGATATTGTATGGTATTGTATGGTTTCTCATATCTTTCAACATGTGTATTGGAGTGAGCTGGACATGTGAGGATGATATAAAAAAGGAAAACATCTTGGGTATCATGTAACAGTAGAATCATCTCAGCCTATTACAGTCAGGAGACAGAAGTACCAGGTACAGCACGAGCGCTGCTTTAGCCTATCATAAGGCAGGAGATGGAGGTACCAAGCACCGCACGCGCGGCACGAGGCCGGCCTGCTGCCAAAAGTGTGAAGGGAGGATAGTTAGGTACTTTCCAGGAGAAGTCTGTATCGGGGGTACTTGAGGACACAGCAGTTCAGCAGCTTAAAGACATGATAAAAAACACTCCATGGATGAAATAACACTGTTTGATGTGTGAAAACATGCAATACATTTATTGATTATATGATTGTTTTTTAAAAATGCACTGATAAAAGTTTAAGTTTTAATGGTGTCAAAAACATGCCTTAAGACTTTTAAAAAATACGGTGAGAGTGAAGTTGGAACCTAATGGTGAATTTCTGGTCCCGAAAGATATAAAAATATATAAAGAAGGGACAAATTGTGATAGAAAACACTAACATTACCATCAAAGCGAAGCATCTAAAAGGGTTAAATCTTGAATATGTTTCGATAAATAATACACACAAATGGCCACAAGATGGCGCCGTAGGATAGGAAATTCACCATTTTAGAGGAGTGGTCAGCGACACCTACAGGAGGAGTTAAGGTGTAACACCCACTTTATGGGTGGAGCGAAAGGTGAATATAAGGCGATGCACGCTGACCACTGCTCAGTTCCATCCTTTGGACCTGCAAGGATGTTACTCGGGTTTATTTGTCTTTTTTGAAATAAACTCTTTTGCACCGACTTTTGATCGTCTCCAGTGATTTTTTGACTACGAAGAATCAGCGAAAGAAGAAAACTAATAGAGTATTATTTGTTGAGTTTATTACGTTGGCGGAGGTAGGGTTCAGGCCTTTACTGGCCCAGCCTGGCCTTATTTCTGACCCGACATGCACATTCTTTTTTACATTCAAATAAAGTGGTTTAAATAATCTGGATTATGTCTGAATTTAATATGGTGTGTTTACAACCTGTCTGGTTGTCTGACTGCTCATGTTTGTTGCCCTGTTGGATCTGCTGTAATGATGTTGCATACAGTGCTCACTAAGTATCAGACATTGTGTATTTGCTAAAATAAAGAAGACTATATTTTGAGGCACTGATTGAATATTAGTAAGGCTTAATATTTGTGGATGTTTCTTTAAGACCTGAGTTAGAAACCAGCTGACACTGAATCTGGTGCTGATGACTTTTATAGATTGTCTTCAGAATCTTTATCATTAACAAGCGATCCATCCCAAGGATATGCAGTGGAATCAGGGTGTTTTGTGCTTGAAAAAAAAATTCCTACCAGACTCTTCACAAATATCTCCATAGTTATGGCAATGCACCACAAGCTTGTATATACTGCTGTGGTTTCCAGATGACAGTGGAATCTGCTGCAGAAGCAGTATAGTGCTGAGGCTTACTATAAATGTTTTTATATGTCAGTTTTGACCCTGTGTACAGATATAACAATATTTAATAAGCCAATATTAGCCTGCTTTACCTTTTGATCTCAGATACAAAGTCTTAACATGTAATTGAAAGTTTACATGACAGAAGAATGCAGCTAAACCTGATACACACAGACAACTGTTCTCTCAATTCGTGAGGAATATTCAGGCTATGATTCGACCTGCAGTCTTCTAAACTCTTAGCTTGAACTGCACCAAAAAAGTCAATGAATCAATCAATCCAATAATTCTCTACACATGCTTGTTACTGCTCCCGTGAGGAAATGAGATGGTGTTAAAGTGTCTCCTTGTGGTTAAACAAAATAAAAGGCCAAATGCTGTATAAACTGGACTGTGTGTTGTCAGTTTTATTTGCATTGTTTTATGGTTTTATTGAATATATATGAGTGACACCCACAAATGAAATGTTTATTGAATGCCCTGTGCCCTTTGTGTCTTTAATAGTGATGCTGTAGATCTTTCTGTGATCACAGTAAGTTAATAATTAGAAGAAATGTGTTGCTTTATACAAGGGTCAGATAATTAAAGGGATAAGAGAGACTAAATGTATTTCTGTAACATGTGTTTCTATTTATGCAGACTTGTCTCTAATTTTTGCATTTGTCTTATAAATTTCAAAATATTAAGCACTCCTCAGACGTCTATAAATCCTTCACATGAAACAATCCAAGATGGACAAATAGCTCTTTGGTTTAAACTCCTCATACAAATCTAAATATGGGTTCATACAAATCTAAAGTCCCTAATAAGTAAAAAAAAAAAAAAACACCTATATTGGTAAGTTGGAGATGCAATGTGTTTTATTTTAGAGAAACATAGATAGCACTTTCAAACACAGAGGCAATTCAAAGTGCTTCACTTGCAATGTGCTTGCATTAGAGCAACCTTAAAAAAATCAAAAGAAAGAAAATGAAAGCAAAGTCAACTTTAAAGAAATGCAGCAAAATAGGCAAAAATAAAAAAAGACAACAGTTTCAGTGTACTCAGGAGTTGCCTCAAATGGTGCCTAATAATGCACATGAAAGAGCAAAACAGAAAATGATAGTCAGTCAGTCGTACTTGATCTAAAATAGAAGCCAAACGACTGCTGCCCAGTGATGCGTTCATAGTTGTAGGAATTTTAAAATGAGTTTTCACCTCGAAAATAAAACAGGCAACCCCTAACTAAACAAAGTACAGATGCATCTCAAAAGTTTTTTCAGAAAAAAAAGAAGTAATTTTTTCATGCGTGTCTGGTTTGTGAGAAAACAAATTTTCTCTAACTAGTAGGATGTACACGAATGTACACGAATTTAATATGGATTTGAAATCCGATTGCAAAGTTTGATGAATGCCGCAGCTCTTTTTTTTTAAATGTGAGATGCACCTGTATTGTATTCATCCAACAGGTGCACTGCTTGATGATGGACCAGTTACTTTTTCCAGCATTGTGGATTTACCAAAGCAAAAATCCACTAATATAATGAATCATTATATAACTTTTACAGGAGTGATTTTGCTGTATAACAACTTAACTACTTTTACTTTTGATACTTTACGTACAATTTTCTAATAATGACCTTATGTTTGGACTGTACTTAAGTAACATTTTCAATGCCGGGCTTCTGCTTGTAAAGGAGTATTTTTTTAGTGTTGTCTGTGAAGGTTCTCAGTCATACAGGTCATAGTTATCTAAGGCATTTTAACTGAGCCCAGTTGCCCTTGATTTTAACCTTCCTTGGATATTTATTTGCGTTATTGCCCCTTTAATTTAAGTAAAGGATTTTAGTTCCTTCACCACTGACTTCAATTCTTTCAACCATGATCTACTATGGTGTTTTTATATGTATGTCTGAAAATGTGTTTGTGGACATGTATTTATGTATTGTTGTGGGTAAGACTTGAGTCTGAACAGAGTGAAGTGCTGAACAGAACATGCATGAGGTTGTAGCTCCTACGGTTCGCCAGCAGAGGACGAAAAAGTCCGCCTCTTCCAAACAAGCTCTTCTTCTATGAGAGAATTTGAGGTAGAGGCGAAACTAAAATGAACCCCAACGGCTTCCGTACGATGCCGGCAAGATGGCGGCCCGTCGGACGGTCTATGCGGACGCGAATCGCCGCTGTTTCTGGACGGAAACCAGCTATAACAGCGCAGATAGATTACCGACCCGGTACCGGGGCATATCGGTACGAGGTAACGTACTAACGGGTACAGATAGTTTTAGGTGCCGGTACCCGTTCACACGTTTCGACCAAGTCATTGGTGTTGTGAAGAGGAGGACTTCTTGCTGCGTTGCTGTCTGTCAGAATCAGCACCCGGTAAGAAGCTGCTTCTTTGCTGGGAGCCAGAACTTTAAAAAGGAGACATACATCATGTCTTTAGTTTAGAGGAGGTATATGAAGTTTCCTCTGGTAAATGTCTGTCAGCTGATCACAGAGCCAAATGGATTCAAAGATTATTTTCATGTACAGATAGTAACCAGTGTTTCGTCTTTTCAGATAACCATTAAAAAGAAGAGATGCCTCAAAAACAGAAGTCCAAGTCCTGGATGGAGTTGAAACAAAGTGGAAATGAATGTTTCAAAACTGGCCAATATGGAGAGGCCACCAATCTTTACAGCCAGGCAATCAAAGAGCTGGAGAAGTCCAGTAAGTGTTACTTAATAACCTGTGGATACATACAGTGCACTTTGAGAAATAATGACTATAAACACAACCATGTTTGTTTACAATAGAAGCAGCACAATCTTATACAACATATCAAGCACTCTTTGATTTAGATATCCTGCGTGGTGATGTAGTATTTAGAAGAAAGGTGTAGACACAACACATGTACAGTAGGTGCACAGCTATTGACCAACTACATCAATTAAAGGTCTGCATGATTGTTTCACATGATCCCAGATGGTTTTTTGTCAGGCCAAAATATTAAAGAGCTATTACCACAACAATATGCATGCCGATACATTTTAGCTTCTGTGGATACCCACCTGAGCACATAATCACTCAAGTAGTATACTCCTTCAGTAGTAGATAATGCATTTATATCAAACATATTAAAACACAGACAAAAAAAGTGTTTTGCAAACTGTTTTCCTTTGTACTAATATTTTTGTGGTAATTTATTCCACAAAAAGTGTTTTTCATAAAGCAAAATAAGGAGATGAAAAATCTGAAGATATCAAGATTATCAAAGTGTAGCATTTCTTCCCAACAGCTTTTTAAAATTATCTTAAGGGTCATTTTCACCCAAACAAACCATCAGAAACGTTTTCTCACTAACCTCTATAGTATCAACCAACGACATGTCTTTCTAGCAAAATTGTCCCAGTGAATACACAGACCTCACTGTCAACAGTTTCCTGTAGTGAAACTATTTTCTGTCAGTGTTACGTTAAGGATATCAGCCCTGGGTAGGAACAAACACACACAATGTGCAAAGTTGTTTGTTTGTCATTATACAGCACAACGTTGTATGATGAAATTTAAGTTTGTAGTCCCTTTATGCTACACAACACACAACTTATCATATAATAATTGGTAACTTATAAAATAAAATACAACAAAATATATACAGTTATTTATATACATATATACACCCTGTACACACACAGTCATCACTGTCATGTTATCAAGTGAGCTGTTTTTTTGTTTGGTCTATACTGCACTATTAGAAACTGCTTTACCAACTTGAAGACTGACAAAAGTGAATTGCACTCAATCACAGCAGAAAATACCGTATTTAGAATAAATTACAGCACTCTTGACTTTATTGGTGTCTGCTCACCAAACAGAATATGTAAACTTCAACTTGTAAATATGATAACCAAATTTTCAACAGTTTTAACAAACTTATAGGACACTAAAATAGTTCAAATGTTTCTTCTAAACGGTGGTAACAAATTAAAGTGCAGACTCTGTGCAAGCAGGCTGTTTTCAAGGCATCAAAAATATTTTTTCCATGCCATTTATTTTTTTTGTCTGCACAAATGTTCAAATGAGACATTTTACCACCCCTTTGTTCAATAAGATGTTTTTTTTATTAAATGTTTTTATTACAAAAAATATATAAATTTTAGGTTTTAATAAATAGAACTTTTTCCTTATTGTTTCCATCTTTTTCACAGCCCTTCCCTCTTCTCCACCTGTACAGATCCAGTCATGTATGTGGGGAATCGCAGCTGACCTGGGTTCAGTTCTTAGATGGAGCCGTCGATCACAACCTGCAAAAAGCCAAAGACCTTATTCAGCAGGACAGCTAATGTGTGCATGTGTCTCTCTGCAATTAGAAGTGTGCCTGTGTGGGGTTTTATGTGCCAATGTATGGAGTGAATGGTTACAGTGGTGTGTGTGTGTACATATAAAAGATTTGGGCTTCGAAGAGCTTATGACTGTGTTTACAAGCACATGCATGTACAACATAAGAATTAAAAGGACATTGTACATGAAGTTATCTGTGTATAGAAGTCTCATTATGTAACTCTTCATGCCATTACTTGACTGCTTACCAAATACACTGCAACATGCTCAAGCTGTGTCAAGTTGTGTTGCAGTGTACCAATTGGGTTGATTAAAATCATGAGCAAATTTTTAAAATATAGTCTGAAATTACGGGTTCATGAATATGAATTGAATAGCAAGAAAAAGACTTTCCACAAAGATGAGTTCAGATACATTTAAGAGACAAATTTAAGCTTTAACAGCAAAACTACAGTGAAGATAAGTTGTGCTTGTTAATTGGTTTCACCTTCATGTTGTACAAAGATTGCTTGTTTTTAGTGTAAGAAATGTCTCGAGTGAGCTTGACAGACATTTCATAATTTAAAAAAAACAGACTGACACATAAAAGCACAGATCACAGTAAAAACAAGCCATAAACAAAGACAACTTTTGGTAGCATGTTGTACGTCAGCGGTGAGCTCAGACTTTGACACATGTAAATGTAAATATTTTTCATATTAGAAATCTCTCAGTATAATGAAGTCCAATACAAAACAATCACTTACTGAATGACCTCTATGCTAAAACTTAATTGAATTTATAAGTCTATGACAGTGAAGAAAAAAAACTTTATAGGCCTCATGCAAGTAGACTTTCGGGCAGAACAGTGTTGCAAAGCATTAGATTGTACAGGTGGTCCTAATAAAGTGGCCACTCTTTGTGTAGGATATTTATTATTACAGCTACAGACACTGAATTTTGAAACTTAGAGACATGTGTTTGATAAGTAAAATATTCTGTGTTTTTGTTCTGGCTTGCTTAACCGGAAACTTACTCAGTGGTCCTTTGTCTGTTGTCAGTGAACAGAGCATTAATCACTCGTCCAACCGGTCGGGGTGTAAAAGCATGCATCTTGCCTACCAAGCTGTCTAACACTAAAGCGGATGATACACAGAGCAACTTGTAATCGTGCAGGGCAACATTGCCGTCAATGATAATGAGTAAAGATTACTACCGTAATCTGCTTTGTAAGCTTTGTGACTGATTCCTCTACATTATTCTCAAGTATCTGCTGATATTGAGTGGAATCCATGTGACCCTCAACTTTAACAAGACTCCCACTACACGCACTGGGCACACAGCCCCACAGCATGATGGAAGCTCCATCAAATTTTACTATAGGTAGCAAGTGTTTGTCTTGAATGCTGTGTTCTTTTGCCGCCATGCATAACTCCCCTTGTTATGACCAAATAACTCCATCTTTGTTTCATCAGTCCACAGCACCTTCTTCCAAAATGAAGCTGGCTTGACCAAATGTGTGTTTGCATACCTCATGCGACTTCTGCGTCACTCTCCCGTACAGCTTCTCCTTGTGAAAAGTCCGCTGAATATTTGAAGTGACACCATTTGCAGCAAGATGATGTAGGTTTTTGACCGTTCTCACTATCCTTTGCTTTTGTCTAATATTTAACTTGGCCTGCCACTTTTGACCTTAACAAGAACTGTGCATGTGGTCTTCCATTTCCTCACCATTTTCCACAGCTTAAATCTCTACCATAGCTTTTTGTAGCCTTCCACTAAACCATAATGTTGAACAATCTTTGTTTTCAGGTCATTTGAGAGTTGTTTTGAAGCCCCTGTGTTGCTAGTCAAAGAGTCAAAGAGAACAACTTGCAAGTGGCCTCCTTAAATATCTTTTCTCATGATTGGATGCACCTGTCTATGAAGTTCAAGGCTTAATGAGCTCACCAAATTCAATGTTTGTTCCAGTTAATCAGTACAGGGTAGTTACAGGAATTCAAATCAACAAAATGACAAGGGTGCCCAAATTTATGCACCTGTCTACTTTCGTTTTGATACATATGGCACATTTTCTGTTCGTCCAATAAACTTCATTTCACTACTGAAATATTACTGTCTCCTTCAGTTATTTGATAGCTCAAAATTAAATTGCTGATCCAAACCCCCAATTATTTAAAAATGAAAATCATGCCTCCAAATGGTCGCGACGCACAATGAAAATTTTCATTTTTTAAATGAGTGAAACAGGACAATAATCAAAAACTTGTGTGTAAGGTGTCCCCTCCAGCCAGTCTTAATCAAGTGTTTTTTGTTGGAAATTAATTTATTATTAGCTGAAGGTAATTCATTTTTTGTTGTACAGGTATGTTTGTATTACCTTGAGACATTATATATGGCATCTATTTTAAATACATTATAAATAATAGCTTAATATAAGAAGGGAGAACTGACTGAGCATTTATTGCAATAAAAGGATCTGTGAAAAAGAAAATACAGCTTGGCTTGGCTGGACTGAGGACAAAATCTTGCCAATAAATGGAGAACATTGTTCAATTTCTATTTTAACCTTAACTATGTACTTTCAGGGGAATGCAAAGAGAAAAGATGGACACAAGAGACCGGTATCTGTTAAAAATATTAAGCTTTCAAATGAATAACTATGAAGCTGTTACACAACATATGTCCACCTACAGTATTTTACAATGAAATGAAAGTGCAAATACAATATATTGAATAAATAAAAGATGATAGAATAAGATGTAACCTTTTCAACCTCCAAATTCTAGATCCAGTTTTAAACACATGACCTTTTTAAAACCAGTTTTAGAAAAGGTCATGTGAAACATGAGAATCAGTAAAGCATCTTTTAGGGTGTGTAGAGCATAATTTAATTTGATTTAGAAATTACTTTTCTATAGAACAAAAGAGAAAATTATTAGTCGGCAGTTACATCCCTACCGGCTGATAACACTCCCTGATAAAACATTGAGTCCTGCTTTTCTCAGAATCAAAATAATCCCACTCTAACCACCATCACGCACACACATGCCCACACACCCACACACAAACATCTATGGACGCATTCCACTGAAACTTATCATCACAGCATCACATAATAAGAGATGTTAGATCATTCAAGCCAAGAGTGATCTAACTGTTTATTTTTTCCCTTAGGCACAATGAACGATATTAAGGGCAAGTGGTCCACATTAGGGAAAGACGGGAAGCAGAAATACGTTCAAGAGGCAGAAGCACTGAGGGCATATGGGCAGGCACAGGACCTTAGCCCTGAGATGAGGGAGCTCAAAATTAAAATGCATCTGAAGAAGCTGAAGTTTGAGGTTTGGAAAGAAGCTTCATATGCTTGACATTAGTGGTATGAGATGGCACTATAGTAGCATTATAGTATTAGGTGTAAGCTTGATTGACAGCAATTTTGATGTGAGATGTGTTTTTCTGTAGATTCTTTCATCATTTTAAATGAATTAATCCTAAATAAACATTAATATTAATTAAGTCATCCAATATGTTTACCATACTCAAAGTATGTAATCCAAATGTATGTAATGAGCAGTTACATTACATTTATTCATTTAGCTGACACTTTTATCCAAAGCCACTTACAATTGGTATTTATGTCAGAGGTTGCACGCCTCTGGAGCAACGAGGGGTTAAGCGTCTTATTATCAATTATTAAACATGAGAAGGCAAGCATAACAGGTGCTTAATCACAACATCCACCCTACATGAAGGTATATGCACAGTAAGACCACATGTAGTCTGTAGAAAAAAAGGAACAAAGAAAGTAGTTAGGTCAAGAGATTACAAGGCTTATACCGCTCCTTTCAAACTAAATTCCTACCGTTTGGGCTAGTCTATTCAGATTAAGGTCGTCAGTTGAAGCATTAGTACTCAGATATAGCTATGAGCCCAATTATTAGTGGAATATTAGACGCCATGTATACAGCTAATGTATAGTTAATGTAATCTCCCTGAGCACTTATTTCTCACGTGTGACAACACTGTTTTCATAGAAATTGCCTAACCCTGTTAAGAGTTGTTTCCTCAGTGTATGTTGGAAGTAGTTTTTGTCTATTTTGTGTGTAATCCTTTATTTACAATTTTTTTGGATATCTTGTTTACCTAAATATTGTGAAGGTGTCCAGTCTTGAGGCTTTGGGTGTGGAAACGGCCATTTTGTCATTTGACCGCCAAAAGTCCAGCTTAGAGGTATATGAACTGAGTAGCAAAGAAGCCACTGACTTCTTTGAATCAACGGACACAGTCAACAACTTTGCACTGCATTTCAAAGGCAATATTTTTTATTTGAAAACCCACAGAAATGGTCTCAGGCCTGTAATAATGCAAATATACACATGGTAATATAATTTTACAAACTTAATTGTTGTCTGTTGTTTCAGCTGCAGCCAGCTCCTCAGCTGCAACACCCTGTACCAAAGATGAAGTCAGTGTACTCTTGAAAAAAGTGCAGGATCTATTCAACCAAAAATATAGTAAGCATATTTTATAAGCATATAAAAACTCTTTTTTTTACAGATGTAAAGACTAAAGACTTATAACCTAATATACCTCCATGAATCAATGGCATTATTATACAATTAATAAATAATTTATCTAATGTCAATCAACAATAAAATTATGACAAAATGACATGTTTGCAACCCGTACACTGGCTATCAACAGGAGGGGAAAGTCAGAATTGTCAGATTGTGTAAAATTGTGTAACGTGTGCATGCATGTGTGTCCCCATGTTTTTCAGAGGAGGCTGGAGGTATTGGAAGGCTCCCCTACCAGTCCCTGGTGAATCAAAGGTTGACCATAAATGTTGCTGGGCTGCCCAATGGTCTTACCCTCAAGAAGCCATTTTATGGAAGGAACCAATTAGAAGCCATTTTAAAAGCTGCTGAGCATATTTCATTTGAAATAAGTAAGTACAATTAACAGTGGCAGTTGTATTTCTGCATACCATTTGTGTGGGTGAAATAAGTTACCTAAAAAATAAAACAGGCCTACATGTAAGTCTTTGTATAGTGCTAGGACATTGCAAACATCCAGAACAGCTTTATTGCATTTTGTTATAGATTCTGTATGTGTCTTTGACACTTAGGGACGTGACAGTATTCCTGGAGTTGGAGTTTTTAACTATATAGTGCAACACATTTTCTTTAAACATTTAGTTTAATGTGACATGGGCCTTGACAGTGGTTTACATCTTTCACATGCTCATGAACATTAATAATTATTCATTTAGCTGATGGTGTTCTAAAGTGACTTCCAGTTGATATACATGTCAGAGGTCGCACGCCTCTGAATAATCTAATTAGTCTATTTAAAATGAATGTAAGTTTGCATGTATGTATGTATGAATGCATGCTATTGTTCTTACATTCCACTTATCAGGAAGGTGCAGTGAATTTCTGTGAGTCCTCCTCAGACAAGCCTCACAAAAGACTGCAGTGGTGCTGCAATCCAAGCACCTATAATCAGCATGTTCTTGGCAAACAACAAACTGGGTAGTGATTGGTGCCGAACATTCAGTGGACACCTTCAGCATGTCATCCTTGACTGCATCCCAGGCATAAAGCTCTCTCCTCTTTGCCTTACTGTATGCAGTCTAAGAACATGAACTACTGCTCAGTGCCACATCATCAGGTTCAGCCTGTCGAGGTGTACTAGTGGAAGGGTCCGAAGGGTCAGTCTGTTTGGAGCTGGGCTGGGGAGGACCTTGACTAAGGTAAGAAACCTTTTGACGCCCAGTGATACATTTCCTCACCACCTTAATCTTGACGCTCCTGAAGCGTGCGCTCTTCACTGTTTTTCCCATTTCTGAAATCAAAATATTTGGCAGTTAGTGGAAAAGTGAACCCCCTACTTCTTATCACAGCCTAAAAGACAGAAACACAGCGGTGAACATGGGATGCAGATGAGGCATATTTATTTAGTGCCTATATTTATGCATGTTAGATAGATAGTTTAATAAATTCTCACTCTCTGTGCAGCTTGGCCCAAAACCTAATTTGGATAGTTACATGATAACTACTAAAACACCACAGGCCTAATATCACCACATACGAGCTAAGGTATTTCTAATAAAATTGGCAGGGTTCCTCTTTTGTATTAATGTGAATATGATTGTAAGCTTCTAACACTCACAGGTGACAGGTGTGGCCTGATTGAGCTCGCTCCTCATGAACTTATTTTACGTTCTAGTCAAGATCCCAAGATTTTCAAAGAGACCAAACATGTCAGGTTGAATTAGTTACATGTAACGTCATTTAAAATGATTCTCTGGACTTTTCCTTTGCATGTAGCCTAACGTTAATGCTACCGGTGCAGCCATAAAGAAATACATTTTGGGTTTCAATATTTTACTCAATCTGAGAGTGAAA
Source organism: Lepomis macrochirus (assembly GCA_024633595.2). Taxonomy (NCBI): domain Eukaryota; kingdom Metazoa; phylum Chordata; class Actinopteri; order Centrarchiformes; family Centrarchidae; genus Lepomis; species Lepomis macrochirus. The sequence continues at coordinate 10,630,587 of JALXJV020000004.1, read as the reverse complement.
TGGCTTCAGTGAAGAGCAGATACAGATTATAAGCCATGCAACATGTCTAATTTACAATCTTACAGTGTGGAAAATGTCATTTTACAGGCTAATGTTGAAGCTAATTTAATTTACCAGTTAAAAGCTGTCACCTAAAACATGCTAATAATTAGTAATGCTAACGTAAGCATACAAGTAAATAATGTAAAGCAAACGCAATAGCAAAACGGTTGTTTCTTGTCAACACTCATGTCACACAAACTTAAAACTATTTTTTTCTGTATTACTTTTGCATATTCTCTAATTAATCAATGTTAAAATACTTGCCTTTAAATGGTCTTACCTGCAAATATCCCGTTAACCAGCAGACTTCCCGTCAGCGGTGAGCTGGATTCCTATTGGACATGATTCTTCTCTTCTATTAGTATCGCTGATTTACCATGTGAATGGATGCTAACAGCCTTCTGAACCTACCAGTAGGTGCAGTAGGGCCCTTCTGACCCATATCTATGGGGCTGATAACCACTGATAACGCCCATTCAATTGAGTTATAACATTTGAAGCGGGTGGATACAGCAAGTTAAAGAATAAGTGACAGGGGGAGACTTCAGCCTGCAGCTACAACAGGGAGTGAATGGGAGATGACTGAGACTTTCCAATTAATTATGGTTCAGAGATAAAAAACTAAACGTCCACTGAGCAGGATTTTGACATTTTGAGGAAGAAAAGGCATGTGGCTACATTTTGGTACCTTTTTTGTGCTTATAGAGATAAATATACGCGACTAGCAGCAGTTTACAAAACAATTTCTGGGCTGCAAAGTCCTCCTGTCTCCACTCTAACTGATCACATGACACACTGGTAAAGTCTGCTGAAAGCTGTAAAACCCTTCACTTTGGAAGGTCATAGCTCCTAAACTAAACATTTTTTAGCAAATACCAAATACAACTTTGAAAGATCAACATCGTTTCTGCACCTTACAGCTTAAATTAAGTCTCTAGCTGCACATATGCCGGAACACTAAGGCAGTCCTGCAAAATAATGGTGGCCACACAGAATATTGACACTTTCAGCCCAATTTGGACATTTTCACTTAGCGGTGTACTTACTTTTGTTGCCAGTTGTTTAGACATTAACGACTGTGTGATGTGTTATTTTGAGGGGCCAGCAAATATACAGTGTTATACAAGCTGTACACTCACTACTTTACATTGTAGCAAAGTGTCACTTTTTCAGTGTTGAAAAGATATAATCATCAATATTTACAAAAATGTGAATGGTGTACTTACTTTTGGGAGCTACTATTTAATGCAATTAATATCACACTACTTGCACAATGCAATATCCATTGCAGTTTTTTAGTCTTTAAACCAAATTCTAGATCCGAAGGAAAACCAGCGTTAGAAAAGGTCCTGTGAAACATGAGAATCAGTAAAGCATCTTTTAGGGTGTGTAGAGCGTAAAGTAATTTAATTTGATTTAGAAATCACTATTCCACTTTCTGTGGAACAAAAGAAAAAAATTATTAGTCAGCAGTTACATCCCTACCGGCTGATAACACTCCCTGATAAAACATTGAGTCCCGCTTTTCTCAGAATCAAAACAATCCCACTCTAACCACCATCACGCACACACCCACACCCACACACCAACATCTATAATTCCACTGAAACTGTCATTACTTCACATCACAGCATCATATTATAAGACAGGGGTATTCAATTAGAATTCAAAGAGGTCCACTTAGAGAAAATTTCCCGAAGCAAAGGCCCGGAACATCAAAACGATTAACTTGCGTTATCATTCAGTGCCATAAGGTATAATTGTATCAACATATGTTTTTAGTCAACAACTGACAATATTTCAACAATATTCAGTTTTCACATCAAACTGGAGGGATAATAAATAATAAATACTCGAATAATAAATTCTAAATTTAAGTAAACTAAAATAAAGTGCCTATTTATTTTTTTTTAGAAAAAATGAAATTAAAGGGGTAGAATGAAGTGATAAAGTGTAGTCTTAACCAATTTTATAATAAACACTCAACACATCAAATGAACAGCTGTAATGCCTCCTCTTGTCTTTCATTATTCCCTCTTATAAACCACTTTCCTACTTTCTCAGTGAGAAACGTCAGCTCTAATTGTCCTGCCAGCTCGCATTGGAGATCTTTGAGATATTCTGGTTTTGAACTGCCTGTAGAAGGCATGTAGGCCTACATGTAAAAATCTCTACATTATAGAGAAATGTCTTTTCTCCGTGTGCAGTTTTCCATACGTTCATTTATTTGTGGCGGCACGCCACAATATCAATGCTGACCGCCACAGATTGATTTTTCATTTTTTTCAATAAGCCTATTTAAAATCGTATTTGACTGCAGAGCGCCGTAGCGCATTCGCGCAGCACGTCCTCTCCCTCCTCTCTCTCACTCACCCTCACAGAACACCGCTGCACAAATCTGTCCATCACAACGCTGTCAGTGTCGGAGACCCAGCTTAAATAAAGTTATTAGACAGCATGCAAGGAGCCTAGCTAGTAATGAGAGCTAAGGTAGCCTAATGTTAGAATGCAGCAGGACTATGGAGGCTAACACGATTTATATTGCTGGTAGTCAGTATCCCCAGTTACATGGTCATTCTGTGGGAAAAACTGATGCGCGTTTCCAAAACACTGGTTTTCCTTCGGATCTAAAATTAGAAGACAAAAAAACTGCAATGGATATTGCATTGTGCAAGTAGTGTGATATTAATTGCATTATACAGTATCTCCCAAAAGTAAGTACACCGGTGGGCAAGGAAGAGTTTGCAGCAGTGAGGTATTTACTCTTTTTCTTACTCTTGATGTGCTCACCTTGCACTTTACTGACCATTCTACTAGAATCTGAAGGCTGGCTGAGCGAGCTCAAACAACTAGGTGTGTGTCCCACTCACTGAAACCAAACTTTTGTCTTGGTAATCTGGAGGGCGATCAATAGCCCATAATAGAGTGTGTGTGTCCTCTATCCACCAAGCCTGCTCGCCCAAACCAATTCTACCTGTGGCTAACTGATACCATTCGTGGGGTACGTACTGATCTCAGAGCTGCTGAAAGAAAATGGCGAAAAACCAAAGACCCTGCTGACCTTAAGGGCTACCAATTACTCCTATCCTCCTTCTCGACAAGCATCAGTGCTGCCAAAACTGCGTTCTATAATAACAGAATTAGCAGTGCCACTGACTGAAGGAAATTATTTTCGACTTTTAAAGCGCTACTGAATCCGGAGAGGACAGCAGCTGGGTCCGGATCCAATTAGTGACCTCTGCTTTAAACCAAATTCTAGATCCGAAGGAAAACCAGTGTTAGAAAAGGTTCTGTGAAACATGAGAATCAGTAAAGCATCTTTCAGGGTGTGTAGAGCGTAATGTAATTTAATTTGATTTACAAATCACTTTTCTATAGAGCAAAAGAAAAAAATATTAGTCAACAGTTACATCACTAACGGCTGATAACACTCCCTGATGTAACATCGAGTCATGCTTTGCTCAGAATCATAGGAATCCCACCCTAACCACCATGACACACGCACACACACACCTGTATACACATTCCACACCTGAAACTTCATTACGTCACACCACAGCACCACGCAAGAAGAGATATTACATCATTCAAGCTAACAGTGATCTAACTGTTTAAAACGCTAAGGTAATATGGAGCAGAATAAGGGATTATTCATTTTGAAACATGACCGTTGTTCCATCAGCAGATTCAATTAATAAATAATGCAACTTCCATCTAATTATCTCAAAAGTGGAATCAGTGTCACATAATTTGAGAGGTAATGGTGGCCATGGTGGTATTAACTTGATTGATTCATGGACATCTGTAACAAGTCCAAACACAGCTGAAACTCTCAGGAAATTAATGCAGGTTGCAAGACCTGTTTTATGTTTATTTGAGAAGGGGTTGGGCCTGGATGATGCTTTAAAGTCACCTGTCAGTGTGCATTTTCCTGTCTTTACGTCTACTATTCTAAGAGAGAAAGTTCTGGAAAGATGACAGCCGAGATGAAAAAAACTAGTAAGTACACCAGAATTTTTAATATGGGTAACTGATTTAAGTAACTTTGTCATCATATCTTGTCTTGTGTGGGTCTCCACATTCAGGGAGACATCATCAACCTGCTTGCGTTCATTGTATGTGAATGAATGAATTCCTTAAAGTTGTGTTTGGTTACATAATTTGGGCAGAAGCATAAACTTTTCCTTAGTAATTTTGTATTTTAGGACTCAATGTGGAAATTAAATTTAAAAAATGTTGTAAGATTACGTTTCTCATCAGCTAGTTGCTAACTTTGGTGATGAGCAGGACGTTTACAGTAGATATTTTAACAAAAATGCCAAATGTTTGATGTTGACCTGTGGGTAAATATGGGATAATATGCTATGCAAAATAAGCTACGAGCCCATAAAGTATGTAGAAATATTCACATATTTAATGTTTTACCATTTAATGTAATGATGCATGTAAAGGCATTGTGTTTTAAATGTGAAAATAGTAAGCAGTAACAGTATCATGAAGCTGCACTGATGTGTTGGAAAATTTGTTTCTTTTCATTGCAGTGTGTGTCTGCAACTATGAGCAGTGATATGCAGGTGATATGCAGGCTGAATCACCACTCAACCATACAGAATAGTTACTAAAATACTGTTAAGACAATAGTTAAATGAACCTAGACAACCAAAGGCACATGTCCTAACACTTTGATTTGCTTTAAAAAAGTCACAGCTACAGCTTTATTTTAAAGGAGGCTTTAATTTTTCTTCAGCTTTTAACTCTTTAGATGCACAAGTCCTTTTACTTGTTCATCTTGGGATTAATGGTGACTTAATTTAATCGACCACAGAGAGTCTGTTTCAGAAGAACAATGTCTGACTTGCTTACTATAGATGATCCTCAGGGTGTGGTCTTTGTCATGCAAAAGTGGCAATGTATAGACCAGGGATGATAACACTTAAGATATGATAATCTGTGCATACTGTCAGGACAAAGGACTCTGACAAATCATTCTCATCTGTTCTTTTTCTCAGTTTTGGACTCAGGACTCTTTTATCTATAACCTTTCTTATGTATTGTATTGTACTCTAGCCTGGTCTCAGTTGATATTTTACTTGTTTTATACGTTAGCCTGTGCTCATGCAGCTTTTATGTTTTGTTGAGACAAAGACCATTTTACACTCTAAAGTTGTGTTTTCTTCTATTTTATCTAAAAACTCTTTAATCTGGATGTCTAGATGTTTGTCTGGATGTTTAACCTGCAAGTGATCAAAATCGTGCATCATACTAGGTACAATGTTACAGACAATGACATACAATGTGCATAACGTTATTACACAATGAGTTTCTACAAGGTGATAGATCACTTAATGCCCCTTTAAATGTATAATGGAGAAATTAACAATGGTGTGGTTTAAAATCTGTCTCCAATACTGAGTTCAATGCCCTTGTATTGAGCCTTGAGCCTGGTAGAGGTCATGCTCAGTTAACTCAACTGAGGTTGTGCAGAGACTGACTCAGCAAACTGGCTCAGCATGTTAACGGTTACTATGCTGTAGTAATAGTGGCAGAAACTTGGGGTAGGGCAGGGTGGAGAGTATCAGGTGGTTAAAATATGTAAACATAATAAGCCAACTCATAATGTGCCCTGTGTCTGAACCTATAAGTTAATAAAAGATTTGAACGTATAATGTAATAAATTTTAACAAAAATGTTGTACTAACAGACAGAATGACAGCTTAATGGCATTTTAATAATTTACAGTATGACTAACATACTTTTTTACATGACCACAAACCATGGGTAACCATAAAAATTACACTAATTTTATCTGATATGTTTTCCTTGTACACAAGTTCAGAACATGGAAAAGATCATAGAAATTGCATTAAATCGAAGCAAATTTAAATGATTTATTATTGCCACTGATGAACAACGTCTTTACTTTTCCTACTTGGGGATTGGCTATTAATCAGAAAAGTGGAAAGTAATGAAGTTACAACCATCAAATAAATACAATTTCTATTAAAGAGTTGACTTTTCATAGCTTGCTTTCTCTTTTAGTAACCTGATGAACTCAGTATTCTATTAAGAGCTTCTGATGACTTGTTAATGTTTGTATGTTTAATCTCTTTCAGTTTATAAGGGAGTGGACCTCCAATGTCAGACCAACAACACTGAACACCACACCAGTGAGATCTCTGTGGATCGGCTGATTGTGAGGCGAGGCCAACCCTTCACCCTGACCCTCAAACTGACGCAATGTTTCAACCCGGACCTTTACCCGCTCAACTTCGTCGCAATGACAGGTTGGTCCTTTATTAAATTAAAGAATGAATGGTTTATTGTGGTTTAAATTATAATGAACAAAGAATGACAATTTGTGTGAATATGCAATGTACAAAAATCTTATACATGCTGACACCAGTCCATTCAAAATAACACAAAATAATTCACACAAACTAACTTGCAACATTTACAACCGAAAAAGCAATAGGCTGAAGCCCAAGGCTTATATTTGCCAGTCCTACATTAAAATGCAAAATACCAGCAATATGAAAGAAACTAAAGAAGAGATTTATACTTTGTTTTACAAGCTTTTTCCAAACACTTTGTTAGCCATGGCTTTCCCAACCTTTTGAAATTTCATCTAGATTCTTTTACACAGTAATATCAATATAATAAACAATACTTACTTTTAAGGGACTTGTTGACCATGAGGGAATCACAGTCAGTAAAAACAAGATAGTTATATAAAAAAAGATAGTTTTGTTACAACAGTAAATGAATGTCTGACTCCCTCTGTGGCTCCTCTCCTCAGGAAAACATCCATCCGAAGATCGGGGGACTCTGTCATTCTTCAGTGTCCCAGATAGAGTGCAGGGTTCACCATCAGCAAAGGCAGTGTGGAAGATAGCGCTCCACAAGAGTTCCTCCCCACTAACAGGCATCTTGAATCTGACCATTACTCCCCAGCTGACACCCCCATAGGGGAGTACTTGATGTATGTTACACACAGGGATGAGAAAATGTTACTGGCATCGCCGGTGGTGCTCTTCAACCCCTGGTGCCCTGGTAAGATGTCTGTGTATCTATTGTTATAGAGATTGTTATTGTGATATATATTGCTATCTATGTCTTCTTTTGATAATTTGTGTGCATTTTGCTGTACTTTTACTTAAGTTTAAGATCTGAACTTATAACATATATACTATCTGATCTATCGACCTATAGTCTGTCTGTCTGTCTGAATTAATTTACTCTTTCTGCAGATGACTGGGTGTTTCTGTCTGATGGGGAGCAGAGGCAGGAGTATGTAATAAATGAACAAGGAATCATCTACAGAGGAAGTGGCAACTACATCTCCCCTATGAACTGGGACTATGGACAGGTACTCACACACACACACACACACACACACACAAACATAGACAAAACTTACTGACGTTAAAGTCAATGCACAGTCAGACCATAAAATGGTCTTCTTCTTCTTCTGTGCATTCTTCTTCTTCTACGTTTCAACACGTGTGGCATGAATCACAGTCAGGTACGGCATATCCAGAGCAGCCAGGGTGTGCCAGCACACCTGTTTTATAGGTAATTTTGTGGCCAGGAGCACTTTTGCATCATAAAATAAACTATTATCATACTTCATACTTATTTTACATAGTGGTTTTCGAGGTTGTGAAAGCCAATCACATTTGCTTATTTCATCCCCTAAACACAGACCTCTCCCCGTCTTCAATCCTGTGAAGAGTTTTGGAAGCACGTAATGGCCACAAACATTTAATGCTTATAAGGAATTGAATACCTAATTGTAAAATTGAATCACAATTTTATACTATATGTTGACATTTAAATGCCATTAAATTTATATCACGGAAACACTTTCAAAAACTAACTATCCATCTATCTGTTGTCTGAGGTCTCAGACAGGGGTATCTTTAGTATCTCAGATGTTTAATTTAGAATATTATGTCTTATATTTTAGTTTCTGACCTGTACCCGGCCAATTTGAGCTACTGACTCAACTTCAGCTTATTAAATTTGAGCAATTTGGATGTAAAACAGTTTTTACAAAGGAAACTGTTTTTAATATCTTTTGCTTCAATGGAGTTTCAACTAACCAACTTACTCTAACTTACTGCTGAGCAGCTGATACTATAAACATCTGCAGTTAATACCAATGTATTACCATAAATAAAATACAATATAAGAGCAGCTCCTCCTTTTCTGTCTCCTTCTGCCCAGTTTGAAGACAAGATGGTGGACATTTGTATGAAGATGCTGGACCTCAACAACAAATACTTGAAAGACCCAGCTGATGATGTTTCTGCACGCTGTAACCCGATCTACGTCAGCCGCGTGGTCAGCGCCATGGTAGGTCACACTGTGTGTTTTTTAAACCTCCACAAACCTTTTATAGCAGCAAAGAAATGTTGCACAGATATTTATGGGCTTCATTTATTGGACATTTTTGAGTTTTTTGCATACCAAAATCCAGCAATGATGCCATGCCAATTGAAACTTTCCACCGCTAGATGACAGTATTGCATTCAAACATAAACTAAGATGGTGAACATGATAAAAAATTATGCCAACTTTACATGTAGAATGTTAGCATTATCTTTGTGAGCATGGTTGCATGCCTACATCAGCATTTAGCTCAAATCAATGCTGTGTTGTGCAGAACAGCAAGAGGCCAGAGAACACACAGTAGCACAATGCAGGTTCCACATAGAGAAAATAAAAATAATGGTAGTGACAATAATACAAATATGAAAAAATTATTATAGCAATTCACAGGACTAATAATAATAAGGTTAATAATAAGGTAACGTGCAGGAACATTAGGTGTGGTAGGTGGCTTACAACCGCAGATCCAGACTCTACAGCTCCGGAGGTAGAGATGATGTAGAGAGTTTACGATGCAATCCTCAAAATATATGGCAAGTGTTTGGTGTGTTTGGATCATTCTTGGGAGGGGAAGAATGAAAATGTACTTTTGAGAAAAAAGTCACCTTATGATAATTTCCTTGTTTGTCTCAGATCAACTGTAATGACGACTGCGGCGTCCTGCAGGGACGCTGGGACAATTCATATTGGGACGGGGTCCCACCCTCTCAGTGGAATGGCAGTCACGCCATTCTTAAACAGTGGCTCAATACTAACTGCCGCCCCGTCAAGTACGGGCAGTGCTGGGTGTTCGCCGGTGTGATGTGCTCAGGTACAGTAACATCTGACTCTGCAGGTCCTCACACATGGAACAACATCTGTAAAGATAAATGCTGAAACAATTGCTCAAATCATTTAGTTGTCAGCTGATGAATTGTTTAATTAAGCCATTCATTAAGGTAAAATCCCAAACATTGTCTGTTGCCGTCTTCTCAAATGTGAGCATTTTCTGCTTTGCTCTGTTTTTTATTGATTCAAATTGAATGTATGTGGGTCTGGGACTGTTTGTGGCAATGCAAGTAATTTGAAGTCATTATTTTGACCCTGATCACATGACACCTGTATGGATTTCTGGATGTAACAGCTTTCATCCCTAAAGAACAGCTGCATTTTACTGTTTTATTTATTTTAATATAAACCATATGAATTGAATTAGCACACACACACACACACACACACACACACACACACACACACACACACACACACACACACACACTTGCTGTTTTACTTATTTATGTTTATTTTTTAGTATTTATTTTTAGTTTATTTATTATTATTATTATTCACACAACCACATAGTTTTACTATGTTTTATTTACTTAAATTAATTGTTATTTTGTAATTTATTTGTAGCTGAATTGAATTGAAAAATTGACAGCAAATGAAGTATGTTGACTCAAGAACTGTACTTAAAAAAACTGTTTTCTTTTAATGACACGTTCTTCTTCTCCTTCACTACATCTCAGAGAGCGATATTGCACTTTTTACCTCCATTACATTTATGTGACAGCTGTAGTTACTTTATATGAACTTATTTGAATGACTTAAATCTCTGTGTGTGGTTCCAGTAATGCGCCTGCTGGGCATCCCCTGCCGCGTGGTCACCAACTTCGAGTCAGCGCACGACAACAACAGAAATCTGATTATCGACGTGTACCACGCTGACTATGGTGTGAGAGAGATACCATCCACTGACAGCATTTGGTGAGACAAAGAAGCTACAATTTCTTACTTTGAGAATGCACACACAGCCAGCTGCAGATGTATTTTTACATATGTACATGTTTAGAGCAGTTTTTTAAAGAAAAGTATTATTGTTGAATATAATTTCAGGTGCTGTGGTATGTGCACTGCTTTCAAAACCAAAATCTTAAAGTTACAGTGATCCACAGTGTTGTACTTTGAGCAGATTAAGGCACTCCTGGTAGATTGTTTCAGACTACTGCACTGCTGCAGAATTAGACTATTGTTTTTTGTTTTAGGAACTTCCACGTGTGGGTGGAGGGGTGGATGAAGCGTCCAGACCTGGCAAAAGATGGCAAATATGACGGCTGGCAAGTTTTGGACCCAACCCCACAGGAGAAGAGCGATGGTATAGACTCTCTTGTTTATCTCTATAAACTTAATCTTGGTACACATTTTCTATGTTCTAATGACCTTGTTTCTTGTCCTAGTTGTACGTGCGGACCTCTTTCTACACTGAGATTTTATTGACGTATAATAAATCCATTAAATTCAATAAATCCAATTTCATCCAAATAGGGATTCTAGAAGCATATTCTTAGTTTCTAATAATGATTTAACTTCAGATGTCTTGTGTGTTAAACAACAGTTAGAAATTTTGGTGGCACAAGCAGAAAGCTCATAGAGATGAATGAAAAGGTTTCATCCGTTGGGGTTCATAATTGTTCTCAGAAGATAACTCTGCCTGACAGATGTTTATATTTCTTGTGCTCAAGAGGAAATGTCATGATGTCATGGTGCTATCAAGACTAGGAATCATTGAAAACATTACAACGATCCTCTGGGGGGACAGAAATATATGAAACAAAGCATGTGTATAACTGGCTAGTAGCAGTAGAGAAGATTAACATCACGGCAGCAAAAAACTCTGGCTTCCTCATCATTGCTTCTGCAGAATGCATGGGGAAGTCAATGCAAGGAAGTGCGACAAACTCACAAACAAACTGCAATGGCTAATCAAATATGTACAAGCACACATGAAAAGGGGCCAGGGTTGAACAAAGGAGCATAAATAAAAGAATGGCTGTTTTGCATTTCATATGCAGCAACTGATTATTTTCATTATTCATTAATTTGCTGGCTTTTCACTTAATCTATTGATTAAACATTTCAACCATAAAATGTCAGAAAAAAGTGAAGATGCTCCTTTAAAGTTTCCTAGAGCCCAAGGTTATATCTTTAAACAACAACATTTTAAAGATGTTCAGTTTGCTTACATATAGGACAAATAATCCCCCAATCCTCACATTCGAGAAGCTGGAATCAACAAATATTTGGTATTTGACTAAAACAATATTTCGATTATCAAAATAGTTGCGGATAAATTTTCTCTCGATTGACTAATCATCTTAGCTCTACACCTGCACTTACTCTGCCTGTTTTATTGATTTGTCATAGTGCTCCTGTTGTATAACAGAACTATGTCTATACTCTATGTGACTGTAGCAGGTTATAATGTCACAAATCATAGGCTTTTGTTTGGATCAAAGTCAAACACAGCTTTCATCACAGTGTCTTTCTTATTAGGGGTCCAAGCCCGAAGTGGGCAGGGAACCCGCGATTGCAAGGCATCGCGGTTCCCAGTACCACGTAGTGGCTGGGAACCCTATTGTTTTCGCTAAGATTTTTATTATTCTTATTCTTCCGTGCATAAAACGCATACTGCAGCATACCCCGTAAATGCTAGGGACGCAAAACTCACAGGGTAGGTCACATTCACTGCACGTAACTCAGGCGTAAAAATCCACACACTTCTACCACTAGGGGGCGCTGTAAGCAAGGTCAACGCGTTTGGGCTTGGATCTCCCGCCTACGAAGGCGTATATCAAAAACCTTATATCCACGCGTTCGGGGGATCGAGCTGAATCTCGTGGTATAGGCCACGCACATTTCCGCCTAAATTTTTTTTAGAGCTACATCGCGAAAACTGAAAAACCTATTTTAATTAACTCCTCCGAACCCGCAAGTACGATCGCCACGAAACTTGGCACGGATAATCTCTGGACCGAGCTCTACAAAGTTTGCGTAAGAAATTTTGATCCGACAAAAAATGTCGCAATTATACGTTAACAAACGTTTGCGAAAAACGCTACTAACAGGAAGTGAGGGCATAACTTCTGTTTGGAACGGCCGATCGACACCAAACTTGGACCAATCAGTTGGGATGGGCCCCTGAGGGCCTGTGCAAAATTTGGTGTGGCTGGCCCCTAGGTGGCGCTCTTTAATCCAGAAAATTTGTTCCTCTATAACCACAAGTCACATTGACATGAATCCAGTGCCGAATTGTTCAGCATGGTCCCCTGATGCCAGGCACCAAAGGGGACCCTAATGTGCCCATAGGTGGCGCTGTTATTGCAGCTTAAAGACGATTTTTTTTTTCCCATTGACTTACATTCATTTTATATCTCCATAACCACAAATCCGATTGACACGAAATTTGGGTCACTTGTTACCCATGGGGCCCTGATGATACCACAACAATTTGGTGCAGATCGGCCTAAAGGTGGCGCTGTAATCAAAGCTCAAATCCGGTCAGAAGCCCCATTGAAATGAATGGGATTTCATACCAGCACACATTTTCACAAGGTTTGGAATGCCCGATCAACACCAAACTTGGGGACCTTATGCGGCTGGACTTCCCGAAGGCCTGTGTCAAATTTGGTGCCAAACGGTGGCGCTCTTCATCATAAATCAAAAAACTCCCATTGACTTACATGCATTTTATATCTCCACTACCGCAGCTCCGATCGACACCAAATTTGGGTCACTTCTTCACCAAGGGGCCCTGATGACAGCTGAGCGATTTGGTGAAATTCGGCCAAAAGGCGGCGCCGTAATCAAAGCTCAAACGCCGTCGCTAAGCCCATTCGTTTCAATGGCATTTTCAAACACGCCGCATTTCGCCTCGGTTCGGAGTGGCCCGTCAGGACCTCGGGGATCTTACGCGGGACATCGGCGGGGCGCCCGGGACGACTCGCGCGCCCTCCGCGGGGCGAAGGGGGCGACTGGCGACAGGTGGCTTGGACCCCGTTTACAACTGCTCGCAGTTCTAGTTATTTATTTATTAGGCCT
>JALXJV020000004.1:10435595-10616797 GCA_024633595.2 Lepomis macrochirus | reverse complement strand
TATTTAAATCCTACTGAAAGTGGCTTTAAGCCGCATTACACAGTAGTTTAGGATGACAACCTTCAATGTCAGTTGAGAACTGTGTTACTCCATTTCATGATTTTAATTGTCCGTCCTCCTGTAGGTGTTTTCTGCTGCGGTCCAGCTCCGGTCACAGCCATTCTTAACGGAGACACAGACCTGAAATATGACGTACCATTTGTCTATGCGGAGGTCAATGCCGACTGTATTGACTGGATGGTCAGTGAGCAGCTCAAATATCTATCTATCTATCTATCTATCTATCTATCTATCTATCTATCTATCTATCTATCTATCTATCTATCGATCTATCGATCTATCGATCTATCTATCTATCGATTGATCTATCTATCTATCGATCAAATATATATTTGAGGTCTGCAGCAAATTTCAAAAAGCAAATTTTGTTTCAGATGTTTTGTTTCTATTGTCTGTGTTTGTGTGTTATGTCAGATCAAAGCTGACGGTTCAAAAGTGAGTATGTTGTCTGATACTACACGAGTTGGTCAGAATATCTCCACCAAGTCTGTTGGCTCCAACAAGAGGATGAACATCACCGACTCTTACAAATACAGAGAAGGTGGGTTCATCTGATAAACAGATCACACACAAACTTCAGCTGTAAAAACTGAAGAACGGTGGAAATTGACTGAATTACTACCCTAACAGGATCAGAGAAGGAGAGGTCTGTCTTCAAATACGCTGTCACCAGACTCTCCCCCAATGTAAGGACACGTGCAGAGTGGACCGACAAAGGACGATGAAGTAACCCCAAACTGCATCACTCCACTGCCGCCAGTGTTGATACGATTTGAAGAGGTACGTCACAGTCTTATCTTATTTTAAGTAAAATAATGTTTTCTTAGTTTTTCTTTATGCTATTATTAATAATTATTTATTTATTTATTTAGTAATTATGTATGTGTGGTAGTGTTGTAGAGATGGTGGGGTTTAAGATTTTGCATGTAGATGATGAACAAAAGAGGCCTGAGATTGGAGCCTTTCGGGGGACTCTCACACATTATCCTTCCAGTGATTTTTACAGTAACTCCTCAAAGAGAGAGACATTTACATTTGTTTCAATGGGGCAGCATTTCCCTGAAGAATTATGAAGATTATAAAATAAATCTTTCAGACCTTCATAAGCTAAAGAAGTGTTTACCAGAAGCATTGTAACTTAAGATGCTCTTAGAAAAGTGCCTCATTCCTACTAGTCAAAAGCTAAGAGCATCATTATTTTTGTTCTTTTCTTGCAACTTGAAGTCTGCACTACTTTTATCATAACCACTGTTTATTGCTGATCAATTTGATTTAAGATTTGTGACATTTGAGAAATGGGTAGGCTGCTAGATTTTTTTATTTTTTATCTATTTAGTTATTTGACATACTGTATATCCACCATTACTTATGGTCAAGTGGAGCACCACAGACAGCCAATGTTGACTCTTAATGGCATGTGTATGCACTTTGTGCCCTGAGTATTTCTATAGGTATTTGTTTGATGTTGTATACAACCACCTTTACCAATAATGAAAAGCACTTGTTTGTACTGTAGCCTGAGAGGCGAGCCCAGGGCTGAAAAGTACACAATGTAGCTGCTGCACCGCTCGCTGCTTTATTAAGCTTCTTGCTTTTTTACTGTGACCTAAATGACCATCAGCATTTTAATCAACTCAGATCTTCTCTCCTTTGGACTATGGGAGCAGTAAGACAACACTATTCAGGGACACTCTTAAACTCTGAAACTCTTAAAGTGGGGGGCACATGTCCCCCCATCCCCAGTAGAAATTGCTTCTTTGATAATTTTAAGCATCCTTGTTGGAGCCCATTTATTTCATTTTTGCCACCATCCCTCAAAGAGTCTCTGCAACCCACTGGTTAGGACTTTGGTTAAAAGTAAATAAAGCAGATGATTACTCACTTATACTATACTGAAAATTGTTTATAGTACTGGCTCACACAGGATTCAATGGGGTGATATCCTTGTATACAGGATAGGTCCGTGTGTGACTTACAGTACATCATTATTTTTTTCATTGTGGGGTGCTTCAGGTGTCCAAACCGATGAATGGCAGGGATGTGAGCCTGAAGCTGGTGCTGCGCACCGAGGACAATGCTGCCAGGCCGCTGTCTATCAACATCAGCGTCCAAGCCATGAGGTACAACTGCTCATCAGCTGTGACCATTCAGACTCAGGTGAAGGAGGAGATGCTGCAGCCTGGGAAAGGTGAATCTTCTTCTGTAGATTTTACTCTGGACAGAGATGTTGCTTTTGAATTTTGGATGCAGAATTCTTGAAGACAGATATATCAAAGTGTACTGTGGTTTTGTGAAACTGAACTGACTTGAAATCTCTCTTTTCTTCCTCTGTCTCTTGAAGATCTGTCCATCCCTATCCTGGTCCCGTACTTGGCTTACAATGAACACATGGTGAATTGTGAAAGCATGAAGGTTTCAGCCATGGTCACGGATAAACAGCCAAATAACACATACCTGGCTGGGCAAGACATTGTGCTGCAAAACCCTCCCATCTCCATCAACGTCAGTAGAAAACCTCTGTTTCTCTATCTATCACTTGTCATCAGACTTTGTTCAGGTGTCTGTGACATTAGTTATAAGCTGTTAGTATCACGTATCATACTCAAAGTCTGGGTGTTAGTTATCCTATATATATAACAAGACAATAAACAAGAGCATATAACAGGAGTCTACAGCCATGCTAGTAGCTCTGTGTTTTTTGATTGCTGATTGCTGATTGCTTACTAATATCTGTGATGGTTTTGCCTGTAAACTACAGGCTATCTTACTTTTTTGATATTTTTTCCCCATTGTAAGATTATTATGTAAGTGCAATGTGTTCAGTGTGTGAGCTAAATCAGTGTGCTGTTGCAGGGTTTGCCCTCACACACATGAACAAAGAAACATGTACTTTATGTTTATGAAAATAAGTTTAGTTCCACTAAGAACCAGAATAGTTTTTGGCGCACATGACATGTGTCTCCTGTATGTGGAATATTATCATGTTATTACATGGTTAGAGTTTGGAAGACAATAATATTGTCATATTTTAAGCATTACTGACAAAAAAATGAAGCTGGGTTTTTTGAAGGATGCATGCAATGAGGTTACTTGTTTTGTATAGATTAGCGATATTACATTTTTGGGATTACAGACATGATATAATAAGACATCACCTCAAACATACCTTGCAAACTCCTTGGCATTAAGAACATACTGTACCTTTTATTTGGGCTTTCCCACCTTGTTTCTCCATTTCTCTCTCTCGTCTTTATGCATGATGGGTAGTGTTGTTTCAACAGGTTGCAGTTTGGTTACCTGACTGAGTGTGTTTGAATTATCTGTTAAAATGTGTGCGTTCCAGGTTTCCAGTCCAACCAGATTTAACTGTGAGGCATCTGGGGAAGTGGTTTTTATGAATCCAGTTGATGAGACGCTAAAGGACTGCAACCTGACTATAACTGGAAGTGGCCTTTTGAAAGAGGAGATTGTATACACGTGAGTTTGTGTCTTAGATAATGTAATGGAGATGTCCTATGTAAAGTTTTAGTAAGTCCAAATAACAAATAATTGTTTATGGATCAGTCTGTGGGTTATCTTTATTAATATTACAGTCTATAAAATATCACCAATAATTACAAGGTGATGACTTCAATTTCAACTTGGTCTGACAAGAAACCAGAATTTCCCAAAGTAAAAATTTGACTTAAATCAGGAACTGAGATCATAATAAGCATACAATATTATGAATCTGATGAGAGATTTGAAGCTAGCTTTTGGTACTTGGACAGTTTTCAATACTACAGAGACATTTTACTGCACAACACTACCAGGCAATATAAATATACAGTGTGACCCCCAAACTATTGTTATTCTTATTACTCTTTGTGTTACCCACAGGCTTCCAGATCTGAAGCCAAACAACCGAGTACGCATCAAGTTCTTCTTTGTTCCCAACAAGATTGGAGACAGGACTCTGGTGGCCAACTTTGACTGCTCCACTTTCAGACACATCAAGGGCAGCTGCAGTGTCAATGTCAGGCCGTAAATACAGTATTGCTGAGTAAGAGTCACGTACGTTTACTTTGAAGTAAAATGTATGTTTATGTCGCTATTCAATTGGTTACTTTGGCTTGTTGATTGTTGATATATATATATATATATATATATATATATATATATATATATATATATATACATATATACATATATATATATATATATAGCTATGCACTTTTTGTCATTGTGTGGTGTATGAGTTGGACCATTACATTAAATCATTCATTAAACCTTTTAGTAATGAAAAAAAGAAGTGGGTTCAGGGACCCCCAGAGTCCTTGAGGTGGTCCTAGGGGGTCCCCAGCAAAATGAGGAGTAATTTATTTTCACTATAATTCCTTCCATATGTAACAAATGACAGAGTGGATGACTAATTTGGTCATGGGTTTTATACACTTTCTGTAATGAAACTTAAAAAAGCAAAAATCCTATCAGATAGGGAACCCTGGGTCAAAATTTAACCAAATAATGCTTTTTGAGTTGAATCACTTCATTGTTGCTTTTGGTCTTTTAATGAGATTTACCTGCAAGAAGAAAAATATAGAGTGTCACCAGACTAATCCTGTGACAAAAGGACGCCACATTGGGAGAGAGGCTCTCCATTTCCTTCATCCCTACAGAGAGAGAGAAGTAGTGAAGGTGGCAAAGCTGATGTCAGCAAGAAACATGAGTCAGATGATCATACAGATTGAAAACAAACCTCCAGGTTAGCCAAATTTAGACAAGAAAAGCGAACAGTAAAAATGTTAGCAAAACTGTGCGTTGTAAACACTCAAGACACTTCCTGCTTCAACTTAGTTTAGGTTTTTTCGTAGTTTTTCTGAGATTATTACGAATATTTCAGGTGCACATTCTATTTTACTTTCAAATAAAGTGGTTTAGATAATCTGGATTATATCTGGATATAATATGGTGTGTTTACAACCTGTCTGGTTGTCTGACTGCTCATGTTTGTTGCCCTGTTGGATCTGCTGTAATGATGTTGCATACAGTGGTCACTAAGTATCAGACAATGTTGTACAAGCTTGTATATACTGCTGTGGTTTCCAGATGACAGTGGAATCTGCTGCAGACACAGTGCAGTGCTGAGGCTTACTATAAATGTTTTTATGTACACTTTTTTATATTTTACTTTTTATGTCAGTTTTGACCCCGTGTACAGATATAACAATATTTAATAAGCCAATAATCAATTTGTGAGGAATATTCAGGCTTTGATTCAACCTGCAGTCTTCTAAACTCTTAGCTTGAACTGCAGCAAAAAAGTCAATGAATCAATCAGTCCAATAATTCTCTACACATGCTTGTTACTGCTCCCGTGAGGAAATGAGATGGTGTTAAAGTGTCTCCTTGTGGTTAAACAAAATAAAAGGCCAAATGCTGTATAAACTGGACTGTGTGTTGTCAGTTTTATTTGCATTGTTTTATGGTTTTATTGAATATATATGAGTGACACCCACAAATGAAATGTTTATTGAATGCCCTGTGCCCTTTGTGTCTTTAATAGTGATGCTGTAGATCTTTCTGTGATCACAGTATGTTAATAATTAGAAGAAATGTGTGTGTTCCTCAGACCTCCATAAATCCTTCACATGAAACAATCCAAGATGGACAAATAGCTCTTTGGTTTAAACTCCTCATACAAATCTAAATATGGGTTTATACAAATCTAAAGTCCCTAATAATTAAAAAAAAACACCTTTATTGGTAAGTTGGAGATGCAATGTGTTTTATTTTAGAGAAACATAGATATAATGGCACTTTCAAACACAGAGGCAATTCAAAGTGCTTCACTTGCAATGTGCTTGCAACAGAGCAACCTTAAAAAATCAAAAGAAAGAAAATGAAAGCAAAATCAATTTTAAAGAAATGCAGCAAAATAGGCAAAAATAAAAAAAGACATAAAAGCAGTTTCAGTGTACTCAGGAGTCGCCCCAAATTGTGCCTAATAATGCACATGAAAGAGCAAAAGAGAAAATGATAGTCAGTCAGTCTGACCGTACTTGATCTAAAATAGAAACCAAACGACTGCTGCCCAGTGATGCGTTCATAGTTGTAGGAATTTTAAAATGAGTTTTCACCTCGAAAATAAAACAGGCAACCCCTAACTAAACAAAGTACAGATGCATCTCAAAAGTTTTTTCAGAAAAAAAGTAGTTTTTTTTTCAGAACACCTGCGTGTCTGGTTTGTGAGAAAACACATTTTCTGTAATTAATATGATGTACATGTGAATTTAATTTGGATTTGAAATCCGATTGCAAAGTTTGATGAATGCCGCAGCTCAATTTTTTAAAAATTTGAGATACACCTGTGTTGTATTGAAGACTCATCTCTGCGTCCAACAGGTGCACTGCTTGATGATGGACCAATGACTTTTTCCAGTATTGTGGATTTACCAAAGCAAAAATACACTAATATAATGAATCATTATATAACTTTAACAGGAGTGATTTTGCTGTATAACAACTTAACTACTTTTACTTTTGATACTTTACGTACAATTTTCTAACAATGGCCTTATGTTTGGACTGTACTTAAGTAACATTTTTAATGCCGGGCTTCTGCTTGTAAAGGAGTATTTTTTTAGTATTGTCTTATCTAAGGCACTTTAACCGAGCCCAGTTGCCCTTGATTTTAACCTTCCTTGGATATTGATTTGCGTTGTTGGCCGTTTAATTTAAGTAAAAGATTTGAATAGTTCCTTCACCACTGACTTCAGTTCTTTCAACCATGATCTACTATGGTGCTGTATGTTTGAAAATGTGTTTGTGGACATGTATTTATGTATTGTTGTGGGTAAGACTTGGTCAACGACTCTGTAATAAAAGATTTTGATTGATTTACTATTGCTGTCGCCTCTTAACAAAAATCCCATTTGACCACCAGAGGACGCACTACGCTCTTCCAAAGTCCTATAATTTCCTCAGTACATGAACGCAGCGTGAAAAACGAAGTGAAACCGATACGGTACCGTAGCCCCCCAAAGAAGCAGACAGAGAAGTTACTAGAGCCGGCCGGCAAGTTCCTTACCTCAGCTTCTACATAAACCCCCGCACGGTCAGAAGAAAACCTCGTGGGTCTGAACGACCAGGAGAACATAGGTACACAGTATTAATAACGTACTAACGGGCGCAGATAGTTTTAGGTGCCGGTAGCCGTTCAGACGTTTCGACCAAGTCATTGGTGTTGTGAAGAGGAGGACTTCTTGCTGCGTTGCTGTCAGAATCATCACACGGTAAGAAGCTGCCTAACGTTAGCATAGCTAGCAGAGGCAGTGTGGTTAGCTTGCTAACTTAGCTATTTTATAACACCGTTCAAATTCCACTTGTATTAGCATAATGTAGCTTGCGAGCTAACTTAGCACTTGAGTTGACCAACAAAGGGTGGAAGTTAACGCCTGTTAAAATAAACTCGGGAACGTAACGTTAGTCCAGGTGTGCCTTCTTTTCATTGTAAACTTTAAGTGTTGATTTCGACACACTGACAAAAATGTAATCTGCTTGAGCAACTAATAGTTAGCTAGGTTAACTAACAGGCGACTGCACAACTTAGTTAAGCTAACATGTATTTAGGATAAGCTGTAGGTAAAATAAGGTTAAATTGATTTTAAGACAAATGCTGGTAAATGATGTGGGTGGATACCATTAGCATAAACATTAAGTCTATTTTTTATACTGAGAGTTCTGAGTTTATTGAGTCCAACTAGCCAAAACTAATGCAGTAATACAACAGCCTAGCAAGAAATAATACCCTTTTTATGAATTTAGTTTTTGTTGTTAACTTCTACTAAATATTAGAAACACCTCAATAACACAGTGAGAGGTAGTAGCACAAATTACAGCTTTGAACACTAGCATAAATTATCAGCTCTGTAACTAAAATCACCCAATTACCGGATCCAAAGAGTCAAATGTTTTATGTGCTGATTTAATCAGGAATCCAGGTTTTCCCTCAACCACCATTTTTTGTCTGATGTCAATTTAAGGTACAGCTCAGAAAATCAGAATGACTTGCAGTTTCCATGTTGAGATATCATTAATGTATAGTGTCTTCCAGAGCAGTTTGAACTGAGGGGGCAGGACAGGTGTGGGTTCAGTGTCTAGCTCAGGAGCACACATTGCAACATATGACACAACATTTGTCGTAGCTGGAGTGGAGCTGTTGTAACATAACAGCTAATGTATGGGTGTTGAGGGGAGATGGGTGTTCAGCTTTTCTTTAACATCTACAGATAAAATTTTTTACTCCCATGTTTTGACGTATCCATATAATTGAGATGTTGTAAGATTTGTCTGACGTTTTCTAGGGATACACAGATCCCATCCACCTGATCCGATCAATAATATTATAACATTTGCATGCATAAACATCTCCATGAGTTAACTGAAGTTACAGTTGCATATTACCTTACATAAGTGTTATCTGAATGAATTCCACGATGTAAGGAAGCGGTATGCAGAATTTAAATATGGAAAGAGGAAAGCACCAGTGTCGTACCTGTTCTTGGTATCGGCAGATATTCAGAGTTTAGGCTTGAAAAAAGTCAAATTGATGCATCCGTAGTATTTTTTTCAATACTTAAGGTGTCCCTGAGATGCCTGAGAAATTGTTCTTAGCACAGTTCGGTTTTGTAAGTGCAAAGTTTATAGATGCTGAATGGAGGATATCAGATTCTTTACACAAATTCAGATTTTGGTGTCAGGGGATAAGAAGCTGTTTTCAACCAGACTGAATCCTTGACAAACACTAAAAGAAGATCCACGATCTTCTTTGCTGGGAGCCAGAACATGGCTTGTTGTAGAGACACCGAGTACTTTATAAGTATATAAACATACATCATGTCTTTAGTTTAGAGGAGGTATATGAAGTTTCCTCTGGTAAATGTCTGTCAGCTGATCACAGAGCCAAATGGATTCAAAGATTATTTTCATGTACAGATAGTAACCAGTGTTTTGTCTTTTCAGATAACCATTAAAAAGAAGAGATGCCTCAAAAACAGAAGTCCAAGTCCTGGATGGAGTTGAAACAAAGTGGAAATGAATGTTTCAAAACTGGCCAATATGGAGAGGCCACCAATCTTTACAGCCAGGCAATCAAAGAGCTGGAGAAGTCCAGTAAGTGTTACTTAATAACCTGTGGATACATACAGTGCACTTTGAGAAATAATGACTATAAACACAACCATGTTTGTTTACAATAGAAGCAGCACAATATATCTTATACAACATATCAAGCACTCTATGATTTAGATATCCAACTGCGTGGTGATGTAGTATTTAGAAGAAAGGTGTAGACACAACACATGTACAGTAGGTGCACAGCTATGGACCAACTACATCAATTAAAGGTCTGCATGCTTGTTTCACATGTTAGACAATGTTTTGATCCCAGTTGGATTTTTGTCAGGCCAAAATATTAAAGAGCTATTACCACAACAATATGTATGCTGATACGTTTAAGCTTCTGTGGATACCCACCTGAGCAAATAATCACTCAAGTAGTATACAGGGAAAACTCCTTCAGTAGTAGATAATGCATTTATATCAAACATATTAAAACAAAGACAAAAAGTGTTTTGCAAACTGTTTTCCTTTGTACTAAACAAAAAATGTGTTCTTCATAAAGCAAAATAAGGAGATGAAAAATCTGAAGATATCAAGATTATCAAAGTGTAGCATTTCTTCCCAACAGCTTTTATAATTATCTTAAGGGTCATTTTCACCCAAACAAACCATCAAAAACATTTTCTCACTAACCTCTGCGGTATCAAGCAACGACGTGTCTTTCTAGCAAAATTGTCCCAGTGAATACACAGACCTCACTGTCAACAGTTTCCTGTACCTTTTGATAGAAAACCGTATTTCATAGTGAAACTATTGTCTGTCATGGTGTTACGCCCGCTAGGGGTAGAGGAGATATAAACATAAACCAGATGTACTTGGTAAGGTGGAAATGTTATTTATTAAAATGGAGAAAAACAAACAAAAGAGTCATAACAGAAATTGGGCAAGTGGGTCCTGCGTAAACCAAAGAAGGACAATATAACAAAAAGAGATCCCTTCTAAACAAGGTATTAACTACAAACAAAAGGAGAACCAAAAACCTCTCTAGCTGTCGTTTAACAAAAAAACAGGGACCGCAGCACTCCTAAACATAATGAACCTAATATAACAAATAACTAACAAAGTGTAAAGTTGTATAAGTGGTAAGTTGATCCCTAAAACAAATCACTTAATTCAAACGGAATGTTACCGACTTCCAGTAAACACTACCACTTTAACAGACAACACACAGGAATTTAGCCTACAGCTAATGAGAAGGTGCCTTGAGGCCAGTCTCACAAAACAAAACTACCATTAATGTGGTAGCTACTAAAGTGGCAACAAAGGACACACAACAGAGTGAACAGCACGAAGGCAACCAGAGGAGCTTGAGGTCTTGAAGGCAGCTCAGGGATTCGAGAACTGCCGCTCCAATTGGGGATATCCGACGTGGGAGGCGGGAACAGGCAGATCTTCTCAGCCGGGAACCCCACGACCTTATTAACATGTAGATCAAAACAGCAGCAACAGTGAAATACACAGACGGCCGTTCTCGGTAGCCATAACACATGGGTGCTGACGTTTTTGGGTGTCCTGACCCTTCTCTTATTTCTCTTTGTGTGTCTTCTAAAGGAACATAGCTGCATGATTTTTGACTGAGACTATATTACTAGTTTGTTGAAATGCTGTTTTTCCTCTAAGGCAAGAAGAACCCAGAGGATCTGGGCATTTTGTACTCAAACCGTGCAGCTAGCTACCTGAAAGATGGCAACTGTGGGGAATGTGTGAAAGACTGTAATATGTAAGTGGGTTTTTAATTTTTTTTTAAATTGTAATTAATTTTTAAATTCTGTGCAGTTGTCTTAAATTTTGTTTTGTTGTTCAAATATCACTTTGGTGTAGTTATATTTTCATCATTCAGCATTGTTGTTGTTAACACTTAACACACTCTTTCTTAAAAAGCTAAACCTATGGAAGAACCAGACTTTTAGAAACAGAGCCGAGATTAACACACATACACACACTAGAGCTCTATATATGTGTAAGTCTGTTTTTAATTATTAAAGTGATTATCAATCATGACCACAGTTGGGATGTTTTTCCTAATTATATTAGGGGGCACTTGATGACTCTTGCTCTCATTACTATTGGATAAAAAACATGTTCTTGCTCTCGGTCATCTGGCTGAGAGTGTTAACCAGATGTCTAACTTGTAAACTTTATATATTTTCTCTCAGGTCTCTGGAGCTGTTCCCATTCAATGTGAAGTCTCTGCTTCGTCGCGCTTCTGCCTATGAAGCTCTGGAGCGTTACAGGCTGGCTTACATAGACTACAAGACAGCTCTGCAGATCGACTGCAACATAGCAGCTGCTCACGACGGCACAAACAGGTAACTGGGCTGTAGGCAGACCGAGTGCTGATGGCGTGTCAAATATCAGAATAGGGAAGGTGACCCAGAGTTTTCACATTTATCTACACAGTGTATTTAAAAAATATACAGAGAAATAATGTTTCTGTCATGTTGTCAATCTTTTCATAATTCATCTGTGTCAGATAGTCAGGAGTTAAGATTCGTAGTGCCAAAACAAGCAAATGAAACCAAATCTATAACTTTGACATAGTTGGGCTTCCTGTTCACACGGAGCGCTGTTAAAGTGATCAGTTTTTCATCTAGCTTGTGAGACTGTGTGACTTAGTTGAACAGCGAAGAAGTGGTCTCATTCATTCATTACAGTAAAAATGATAAAGTTGAGTTCACCCCACAAATAGATTTGCTCGTGGACAATAACTCCAGCAAAATCTGTTTTGTGGTTCTTTCTGTCAACTTGTTTGAACGCCCATCAGATGTTGTATCTTTCATTTCATGTAAAGGGTACAAGGTGTGTTTCGGATTGCAATTCGTTCCCTTTTCACTATGTTTTTTGTGTTTTTATTGTTTCTCAGGATGTCTAAGGCACTCACAGAGGCAGACGGTCTCTCATGGAGAGAAAAGCTTCCTCCCATCCCCACAGTTCCTCTGTCTGTTAGAGAGAAACTAGCCTCACAAACTACAGTCACTGCTCCACAACCAAACCCTGCACCGAAACAGAACGGCATCAAACAGACAAACAAACCTGGTAAGTAGATTTCGGTTTTCTGTTATATTCCTACTCAGAATGTAATTTTAATAATGTAAATTATTAACTAAATTTGTTATATTTACTTTAACTAAAAATACATCAATTGTATCAGCAAACTTATTTTAGGTGATAACCAGTTGGAAAATGACATCTTTAAATGTAAAAGCAGTATGTGTATGTGGAATTGGAATAAAGAAAAACATTTTTATCACTGACCCATCTCATGCTTCTCTTCCCCTTGCTTCTGCTCTCGTCAGCTCCCAGTGATAAAGACATAAAGAAAGCCCAAGTCCTGAAAGAAGAAGGCAACGCCCTAGTGAAGAAAGGAGAGCATAAGAAAGCCATTGAGAAGTACAGCCAGAGCCTCAAACTCAACCCCACTGAGATCACAACCTTCACCAACCGGTGGGTCAGATCTTCATTCACAAATCCATATTTTTATCCTTGGTTATCCTGGTTGAAACTATGTTTGAGGTGTGTAACTAAAACCTCCCAACCAATCAGAAATTTTGGAGGCAATACATTTATAAGATTTGAGAATTATACTGTAGTTAAAAAATGGGGATTGCCCACATGTTATTTAACACATAAATTATTTTTTGGACTAAAATTACTGAAGTTTTATAAAAAAGTTTAGTGTTTGCTTTCAGAGTGTAATGTGATCAGAATGTATTATGTATGTAAAAAATCTGTTCAGATTAAAAGCTTATCATAGACAATCATTTATACAGGACCATATCATATATCAAAGCAACACTATTGATAGCCAATGAGGTATTAAATAAAAATATGGCTGTAATACTGTTCTGTATTCAGAATCATTTTGTGTACCAAGTAAGTTTCTTTGGGTTAACAGTTGGAACAGACCAGCAGCTTTGTGTCTAGAAATGCCTTTATATAAGCTCTCTGATGTTTGATTATGGTTTTCTGTGTGTGAGAACAGGGCCCTGTGTTACCTGTCAGTAAAGCAGTACAGAGATGCCATCA
Source organism: Lepomis macrochirus (assembly GCA_024633595.2). Lineage (NCBI taxonomy): Eukaryota > Metazoa > Chordata > Actinopteri > Centrarchiformes > Centrarchidae > Lepomis > Lepomis macrochirus. The sequence goes on along the minus strand of JALXJV020000004.1, from coordinate 10,603,549 downwards.
GAGACTGTGACGAGGCTCTGGTGATAGACAGCAACAACATCAAGGCTCTCTACAGGAGGGCTCAGGCTCACAAGGAGCTCAAGGTGAGAGCTTGAATCTTCGTCACCGTGCTTCAGTTTCTGATTCCCACGCAGAGCAATCAGACATTAGTTTCAATCTCTGTCTGTAGGTTTTCAAGGCGGGTAACAAAATAAAAGGATTTCCTGCCTTGATAATTGCCGATGTTTCCCCTGGCAGCGTTTCCTCTTCAGTATTCCACACACATTAATGTTTAGCTCTGGCGCTCACAGCTCCATACAGTGCAACTGTCGACTGTGTTTGGAGGTTTGAGGTTTGATTCAATTTTATAGTAATTTTAGATGCTGCAGTTTGTGGTGCTGTTGAATTTTATCACGTAAGATAGCTTTGTTTAATATTTTGTCTACCCTATGCATATCAATGAAGGTAGACTAAAGGTCTAAGTACAACCCATCCAGAAATGTAATTTCCCTTAACCTGGGTCACAGCATGTTTTCCACACGTCTACTAGCTGCCTTCCTCATCTGCACACTGAGATTTGATTACAATGCTGGCAGAAACAAGGTCGCGACAATAGCGCTTGTTAATACCAGGTGTAAATGATCTAAATAACATCAAGGTACAGATCACGTGTTCATAGCAGGTGTAAATGAAATCAGAATCTTGGCAAGCGCTTGTTTTAAATGTGAATGTTTTCGAACAGTTGGCAACATTTGTGAGGTTGAGAGATTTGTTTTCTTCAGTTTGGTGCATGTGTTTGGGATGAAAACCGGTAAGTACTTTTTAAAGAGCCGTATTATTCATAAATGGTAAACCTATTGCTTTATATTTTCTTTGAGATTAAATCATAACAACTTTGAGATTGTAAAAGACAATTACTAACATTTTAATATGGTTACGATAAACAAAATTACTAAATAGAAATTTATGAAAGGGCACACATGGTGCAAACCTGTGGAGGCACCTGCAATTCCTAAATCAGCCAGCAAATTTACTGTTTGTTCTCTTGGGGCCGTATTATAGAAACTTCCTAACCGACAGATCCTATCCTAACTGCCTGGTAACCATGGTAACAAGGGTTAGGAACTGATTGAGGAAAAAAGCCATTACAGATTAACAGTTCCAAGTCAATATTCCTTTCCTAACTTTAGGATAACTGTTGAGCCGTCCTAACTTTTACTTTTCCACCAGCTAGTGTTTGCTAACTCGTTTAATTCACATTGTCGCTGTTTAATTGCTTTTACAAAATCAACAAAATGTCAACGGACAGAACTTAATTGATTCTACCAGAATCAATTAAGCCCACAGGCTGTGGGCGATGTAACGCTAGATAATGTGTCATTATAGGCTCATAATGTAAAGGCTTGATGTATGTAGGATCCTAATGCAAGTCTTTGATAGGAGGAGATCGTTAAATTCAAGAAATACATGGAAAAACATGATGAAGTTAGCCCGCAGCCTTTATTAGCCTTTCCCGAGAAGAGTAGGCTACGGGTTTCTGCTGGCATCAGTGAGGGAGCACAGGAGGAGCGACCAGCGGCTTTCCTAATCTCCCAAGTTAAATGTTATGTGGATTTGGATTTCTCGACCAACAACTCTAAGTCATCTGACTTGGAAGTTCAACGATAGTTGTTGTTTCTGCTCCATTTTCAGTGTATGTTTCATTAAAAACTAACAAACAGCGATTAAAAGTGAGATGAGAAAAGCATCATTGGTTGCTAGGTAACAGACATAAAAGTTGATAACCGGTGTTGGATTGAGTATTTAGGATTTCCTAACCTGAGATAAGATAGGATGAAGAAAGATAAGATAGGATTCCTTAAGTTCGTTAGGATTTGCTTCTGTAATACCAAATTGAGAAAAATCCTATGTAGACTCTTCCTATCTTAAGACTTAAGATAGGAACGGCCCCTGAACCTTATTTAGTTTTAAACTAAATTCTTGTTGTGGTCATTCCTGCAGGACATCAAAACCTGTGTGGACGACCTGAACGCTCTGCTCAAAGTGGAACCAAAGAACATGGCTGCCATGAAAATGCTGCAGGAGGTGCAGAAGAAAAAGTGACAACACATCAGGGCCTCTTGAGACGGTGGTAAGGATCTGTCACTGCGCTGCGTACAGAAAGGACGACGATGAATCACTTGTGTTTTTATAAGAGTCAGGCGACAGCAAACAGTCAAGCAGTGACACAATTCAACCGCTTTAAGTCAAAGACTGGGCCTGTGTTTCCCAAAAGCTCCCTGACACTGAACACGTGTTTGATCCGATCACTTTCACTCAACAAACATGAGTTTGGTCTCGAGACGCTTCTGGAAAACGCAGCTCCGATCGGTGAGAACTGAAGGTGTATCGGGAAGGAGGGGCGCTGCCATTTTCAGCTTTGGAAATGTTTGGATTTCACCAGTTTTATTGTCACTGTCAGTTTCAAGTCACTGAGTATTTATGGTTATTTATAAGAACTGAACTTATTAACAAAGACTTCATATTTCTAACTCAGAATAAGCCTTTACAATCACCAATTGGTAAAAGTGAAGTTCAGCAGGTAATCGGCCATCATGTGGAGCCTCCTGCTGAGCCTCCTACAGCAAGATCTCAGTTGACAAATTTATCTAGTCTCACCTTATACACCGTCATATTTAGCGCGTTCTCGATTCAGTACTCAGAGCTGCAACTAGTAATTGCTTTCACTTTATATTACGGTGTTAATTATGTTCTTAGTTAAGCTAATTATTTGTTAAATGTGTGGGGGATGGGCCATCACAGTATCCAGGAAACTCAAGGTAACATTTTCAGTCCAAAACCCAAGAATATCAGTTTTATTATCACACACAACAAAGAAAAGCAGCAAATGCTCACATGTGAAAAGCTAGAACAATCAAATATCCGAATTTCGCTAATCGACTAATTGTTGCAGCTCCGCCCACAGTTTTAAAATGTGAGGCCCACTTCATCAGGAAACCTACCCATCTAAACATTGGTGATTGTAAAGGTTTATTCTGTATTTGAATTACAACAGCCATTTTCACATCATGTTCTACACTCAGGTAGTTGACTTATTTATCCTATTTGGTTTTCTGAGGCTTTGTGTATGAACGTTTGTCTTTCTCAGTGGATTGATATTTATTATATTCATGTTGCGCTCACGTCATATGGGACAGGTGGTAGAGATGTCGTGGGTGGTGTCCAGGGCAACTCAGGGTGGTTGTGTGATTGCAGAGTTGGTCGTGTTAGTGATAAGTACCACGTCATGGCAATAAATCACGTTCAATTAAGTTTAATTACATTGAACGATGTACTCTATAGCGACCATGAGGCAACAATATTTCCTTGCATTTTCATGCATTTCTATATTGTTCTGGAGTTTTCCAGTTGATGTTGAAGTGTATCCTATTCACATGTCAAAACTGGTAGGTGAGATAACGCTGATATGACGTGAATGTAGCATGATTCTCGTATCTTTTGCCTTCTTTCCTTCCTTGGTTTAGACATCTGAAATACATCTGTCACTCCACTGAGTTATGTGTTGTTTACTACTTTTAGGATCAGAGTATTAATTTGTTCCCTTTCTGATAGAAAGATGTGAACCAAGTGAAACTATCCTCCAACGGGTCATCACATACAAAGTACTGTATTATTTTGTGATTTAAGTTTCCCATTTTTATTATATTATTGTGTAACGAGTAAATTCTCATCGGTGATCCTGGCAATCTCCATCTTGCCTGAAGTGCCTGTCTTCATCCTCCATGTGCTGCTCTGGATTAGTGTCTGCTAAACAGCTGCAATGTAAAACGTTAGTTCCTGCTTTAAAACAAACAAACATCGTACCTCCAGTTATCATGCAAGGGAAGTTTGGGAACAACATCTGCACTTATTCATGTCTGCATATCCGAGCCAAGAAGCTGCACAATGCGACAACAGCCTCTTGGAGATCCTTTGTTTTATCTCATATTTCTGCTGTTTTTGTCAACCTTCTGTTTAAACTGAAATTAAATATAAGAAATAAACACTTCCTGATTGACTGTCTTTTCTACATATTTAAAGCAAAAGTCCATTTTGGGAAATAAACTTGATGGAGAAGATAAAGATGGAGACCACTCTGTTCTGTAAAATATGCCAAAGCTAGAAACTGGTTCACTTAGCTTAGAGACTGGAAACACAGATACAGTTAGCCTAGTTCTGTCCAGTGGGAACCAGGGGTGGGGATGGACGCCTCATGATTCAATTAGATCAAGATTCAGAGGGATGCGATTCGATTATAAAACAATTATCGATGCATCTTGATGCATAATTTTATTCTATACAGGATCTCTGGATAAATACTAAGCATTTAATTTGTGCATTAAAATCCAAAATAAAATTCTTAATTAGCTTAAAATGACTAGTTTACATCCCTAATTTACTTCATTAACCTCAGCTCCATTGTCCCTCAGTTAACAACCAGTTGTCAAGACTCCTGAAAACTGAAAAATAGTTATCAGGATGTACAGTGTTTGTACCGGACAGAGCTGTTCAGTTCAGTCTAAGCTTCTACCTGATGTTCTCAACCCCTGACAAGTAGGTAAGTTAGAAATGACATACAGCTGTGTTAATATTACTACTTTACTAATTTAATGTTATAAACAGCCAGAAATGTGCTGTACAGGGGAGATTCCAGCTAGTGCTAACAGCCTTCACCTTTCCAGAAGCTGGGGAAACTACAGACATTTATTAATTGAGTCAGAATCTTCCACATCCGCATCTTAGAATTGATTTTATCTCCCACCCCTAGTGGGAACTACATCTGACTACCAGCACCTCTAAAACCCACTGACGTTAATTTACCTGATTATGTGTAAAAACGACTGACCGTTTTACAGTGTAATATGTGCCAGACTATTTCTTGGCTCTGTGCAGCAGCCAGGAAACCAGTAGAGACTCCGAGAGGTAACTCTTAGACCACACTGCCTACCTCTACTTTTATTGCAGCTACCTCACACATGTGACATCAACATGCACGGCGTTGCTACTGACAGCCCTTCGATAAATATAATAAAAGCATTGTTAACAAGGGATTCTGTCTGCAGAACCACTAGAGGGCTTTTAAAGCAACATTATGTAGTAAATTCATTTTCAGCTGTAGCTTTAAAAGAGAGTCTGACATTTACTCTCGTCTGACCCCTTGTTCCTCAGGCGCATCTTCGGTCTCTTCACACCTTCTGCCATGATATCCATTCTGAGGATACCAAGCTTGCTTCTTTAAAAGAACTTTTATTCTATACTAAACTTACATAACGGCTGAAGACGATGATGTCTGAGGAAGAGAAAGAGTGTGACTGAGCAAGTGACCGGACAAGAGTAAATATCTGACTGGCTTGTATTCATTGCCATGAGCTAAAAGAGCTGAAAGGATGACAGATGCGAACTGGCTTCCTTGCTTTTGGACTAGTAAGTAATATTGCTTACTTGTGACTTGTGTGTGTTGTCACACTTGCTTTATGTTTGAATATTGTCAATATAATTTGCTAGTTTTTGATCTTAAGTAATGTAATCATAACAAATGCAGGTGTAGAGCTGTCTTCGTTTATGTATGAAACAGTAGGGGTGCCAAATTGCACAAAAATCCAAATTTGTGTGTTAATAGGTGAAGTTAAGTTAAAAATATTTTTTTTTTTCAGAGATTTTACACTGAAACTATTGTGAAAGGGATGACCATCGACAGATAATTTTCACTGACCCAGTGAATTTCTAGACAATACGCCACTGGTAGGCAGTGTGGATCAAGTGTTACTGTGCAAGGCCTACAAATAGTCCAGTATCTGTACACCGTGATTTTTGTGTTAATACTGCTTCTGTCTCGTAGAAGGTTTGAGGACATTTCTGCCTTTTGGAGGCCTGGACCCTCCCACTGTTCATGGAGATGTAGATTTTGGGAATCTGTAGCTTTATTGGAACTTAACACCCAAAAAAACACTCACTATTTTGTTTAAATATTTGAAATTCTCCCTCTGAGATGCAATAGCAGACAACCTTTAAATCGAAAGTGCAACTAACAAACAAAGATAAGTAATGTTTGTGTTGGCAGAGCACTAAGACATGATTCTTTTCGCAGATCCGGTTCAATTCAAACAAAAGGGGGGAAGCCAAACGTCATTTTTAATGGAGAAAGCACTTACAAAAAGGAGCACGGCACAATTACGACAGGTTTTCTTTGGCCAGAATTACAGTTAAGTGTTTGGCAGCTTGTTTAATTGAAGCATACTGTTGCCTTTAGCAGAGACTCCAGCCTGTAGTCAGTTCCGTACGCTTACTTGATAAATTGTAATTAGAATTACATTGAATCTTAACCAAAGACATGTTTGGTCAACATTCACGCTCTCTCGGCTGTACTTTCTACTTGGGGAGTGGGTTATATTAAGTTCAAGTGCCATACCTTTTAAGTTAATTTTAATTTCTGAAGGAAAAAACCCTAGTACATTAAAGCCAGACAGCATCTGACCTATGTCTAACCCGGTTAATGAAGGAGGGTGGGCTGACAGGCTCTGACTCGTTGATAGACTGCAGAGGCGTCACTGTGTTGGCCTGAAGTTCTTCAGCCCGTATGCACATTAGTACTTTTCATTCGGCTTCCTTGTCTTCTGTGCAAACCAAATGAAAATTTTAAAAAAAAAAAAAAAAGGAGGTTATACAGGAGAACACAGGAGCCTCCTATTTTCCCATTGAATATTTGCATTTCTGTCCCAAATGTAATGAACTATTCACACTGGAGATACCCAAACCTTTTCAAAAACTGTCACGCCCACGGATTCGCAGAATTTCAACACCTCAAATGTTTTTTTTTTACGCCAGTCAAGTGTTTTAAACTCGTTTTCCTTTCTTTCCAGACAAGCTTAGACTTCCTGCATGCCATGCATCCTTAATGAGGTTACTCAATATGAGATAAAAGGAGGAAAAAAAAACATGCGGCATTAACAGGCTAGAGGTGATAATAAACAGAACAGGGCTGATTCGGAACTGATAAAACCTTTATTTCACTTTAAATTGTCTTTTACATTTTGTCCTGTTTATAACATGTAAGGTGAAACTAGTTGGAATTTTTTTTAAAAGACATACACAAATCTAGTATTACGTCAATAACCACGGTGGGGAGGGGGAGGTGTTGAGGGATTTTTTTGTGTCATTTTCTCATTTTTTATTGATGTCCTTAAGCTAAGTCTAAATTTTCACAACCACGTGCGCGCTAAGCAATAAAACCGTCACAGAAGCAAACTTTTTTTTTGTTGGTTTTTTTGGGTTATTTTTTTTCCATTTTTATTTTAAGCAGAATACTGGTCAGTAAAAACAAAATGATTTGAGATACCAGATATACAGACAGGCTCGGTGCCACATTCACTACTGCATGGGATCATTTTTTTCCTTATAAAGCGTAGAATAACTGCCTTTTTGTTCAGCTAACGAGAAAAAGAGCGGCAGGGAGGAATAAATGTTTTTAAACTTCAGTGCATGAAAACAATTGTCCCCAGCAAAAAAAAACAAACAAAAAAACCCAAAAACATTGAGACACATGACCTTTCTACACCTACAGAGTGGAATGTCAAAATGGTAATGACAAGGTTATTGTGACACTGAGTGGAGAAGAAAGAAAAATTATACTATTTCTACTTTGGAAGAAAAAGATATTTCTTAAAATTTGGGACAAAACTCGAAGGATTTGAATTGCTTTTGAACATGTTGCTACGGGCGGGGCATAGTCTAAAACGAATAACGAGAAATATTCACTCTGTGAAAGATCAGATCCGAAAATGTACCGTTGATCGAGTGGTATCTCTTTTCTAAATGCATTCGATAGATAATCCAAATGTCAACTCAACACGCAAGTATGTTTATCAGCTCTAGCCCGAATACATTAACCGTGATCCAAACTACAGGTTCTCACTTCCACAAACAGATGATTGGCTGATCGGCTGCCGGGAGATTTGGCTCCTTCAACGCACGTACCTGTTGTGGACCGAAACTGCACCAACAGCAACACTTAAAATCACTGCTTCCTTCTTTTTTTCCCCAGACATGAAATTTAACCGTTTATATACGTCAGCTGGATTTGACCCAAAATGATCCAGTTTGCAAAAAGTACTGAATCAAATTGATAGATTTTATTACACCTCTCTTGCAGTTTGACAAGTCTTACAGTCAGGTCGCAGGAAAAAACATTTGTAGTTTGGAAATGAGGAAGCAACAAGTTTAAGTGTTAATTTACAGAAGGTACAATTCCCCACTTGATGCTTCTGAATTGATTTACATGGTGATGACAACATGCATTTTTGTTGGCAGATCACACCATTCAGCAGCAAGTGAACTTTTCTAGACTTGCCAGTACAAGCAGTTAAGTGGAATTAAGAGGTTGGGGGAGGAAGGGGGAGTACCAAAAAAAAAGATCTAGTCAAAAATGCCAAAGCATAAAACAGCAGCTGACTGTAACGGCTTCAAGGTTTTCATTGCAAGCAGGTGTTAACGAACAACATCGACAAACCGTTTAGTTTTCCAAAAGACAGATTTACAGTTAAGCTCTAAAAATGTTTTACAATTTTACAGTTTTCAAAAACCGGAAAGAAGGGTTTGATTTTGTTATACACACACACACCAAAAAAAAAGAAAGAGAAAAGCAATTGCAAAAGGGAAACAAACAACCTTAGGGATAGCTGTACTGATGTTCGACAGCACCTTGACAGGAGGTGGATCCAAGGAAGCAGGCAGGTCCCAATTTGTCGTGAAAATGTCTAAAATCTTCTCAAACATTAAGATGGAATGTGTGCTTTTTATTTTTTTTAAATTTTTAATCATTTCTCTAATTAGTTTAGCTCTGAACTATGAAATATGCAGAATGACGTCAAATAAAACAAAATAGAAAACAGTGAGTGTTTGATTACACAGCAGGTTGAACGCTTTTGTTTGTTGTTTTTTTTTAGATTTGTCAGTGTCACAATACAGCCTTGTAGGAGAACCCTTCTGTATAGACCTCAGCAGAATTGCACTGCTGTTCAAACACACACCCTCCCAAGCTGAATATTGTTTTGCCACCAAACAAGGATCTGGTGGCAAAGGTGGAGGAAAAACTAAGCATCACAGTGTTTGTTGAAAATAAACGGACAGTTTAATAACCTTTTTTGTTTTGTTTGAAGTGGAATAAAACCAGCCATTTGCCAGTACACTAAGAAAAGCCAAAAGAGAAGGGATGGACAACTATATAAATGCATTAACTCGCTAGAGAGAGGAGGAAGGGAAGAGGGTGAAAGAACGCACTGAGATGTTAGGAAGGAGGGAAGGTGAGTGAGGGAAGAACAGAAGGAATGGAGGAGAAAGATTAAACAAGGAGGGTAAAAACAGGGGAAAGTGGCCTCTAAAAGATATTCATTTATTTTGAGGTTTTGGATAAAACCCTCCCTGCGTGCTATAAGACTAGATTGGCCATCGGTTTTAGTCTGTTGGCCTGCCTTGGAGTGCCATAATCAAGGGGGGTGGGGGTGGGAGGAGGGATGGTGGGGTGATGGAGTAGTTTGTCTTTTATCCCCCCTCCTTTTTTTGTTTTAAATATCCGTTTGTGAAGGTCAGGTACTATTCATGCTGTTGGTTATACAGAAGGGAAGTCAGGAGGCTGGGCTTGAAAAAGTGGGACGAGGGAATGAACGGGCTGTTTATGTGTACGAAGAGAGGAAGAAGAGAAGAAAGAGGAAGAGAGATAAAAGGAGGAGGAAGAGAGTGGGGATGGGTTAACAGTGAAGTGCGCTCTAGTTCTCTCCATCGCCGGTTTCACCCTCATCTCCCTGGTTTTCTGATGTCCACAGCTGCAGAAAAACACAGAAGAAATATCTTTCTGTCATCCTATCATTGTAAATAAGGACAGGACAATATTAGCAATAGCATTTTCATTAAAGATAGTGGTCTAGATTATCTGTATTATTAATAAATCCCATGAAAAGACTAAAACCAATGATGATTGTTTCTACTAACAAGTATAATGTGTCCAAGACCTCATATCCTTATTTTGCCAGGTCATAGAGCTCCATGTTCCTCCATAACCATGGACACAAACACTGTGGTTTATTTTGACTCAATCCCACACACACCAACCTTTAATTCAATTTTATTTATATAGCACCAATTTACCTCTGTGCTTTTCCTATAGAGCAGGTCTACATCGTACTCTGTGAAATACTCACAATGCACCATTTCGTCCTGTTTGACTCACTTGTTAAAACCCGCTCATCTGTTTTAGGAATTTACTGAGCGTTAAGCGATGTGGTTTTTTGCCGTTTTCGAGGACTAGTTAATGTACTAAATGGGAGATTGAAACATCTTTGTTAAATTAATTTGGAGGAAGCAAACATTTATCTCACGACAGGCTGGTAGCAACTTGCCCACTTGAAACACATTCCTGAGGACCTCTCTCCTTTTTTCTCTCAGATCCAAGTTCCTCAGGTTCATGTGACCGGTTTGGTTTCCAGTTTCCAATCTCTACTTCTTTATTACAGCCACGCGTAACGTCAACCTCTGACAAAACTACGGTTTGTTTAGCCTGGTTTATTTATGCCAAACGAGTTAATGAAAACACATCTAATTTGCATTCTTTTTTATTTTTGACAACATTTCAAAGGATTGCCTAAAAATCGCTTGACAATTAGATGGAAACACTGCTAATGTTTGTTATAGTCTTCTCATGGGAATTGTTGGCAATAAGAAATATCTAAAATCACCAGCCTTATCCTATTAATTTAACATATAAAGTTTTATGTTAATCTACACAATGAAATGATACAAATTATATGCAGTTTAACACAACATATAAGCTACATGACAGTGAAACAAAAAAATCACAAACATGCTCTGAATAAAATATTGTAAATTCATTAAATTTCTCACATATTAAATGAAAATACTGTATTGAAAGACTCCATGTGAAACATCTTCCAGGTTAAAATCCGCCCACATCCTCACATGCTGCAGTGTAATCATCATTATCTCTAACAGGTGCAAGTAGGGATATATTGGTGCAGCCACTTCTTAATATGCTCCATCTTCACCATTTTTTGGGTGAACCTATTGGCATTAAAGACTAGGTATGGTCGCTAACTAGCTGGTATATTGGAGTGAATGTAGGCAACTACTGTAGAAAGACTCAGATGTGTACAATACTTTTTTTTTTTTTTTTAGAAACATGAATGTTTACGTGCACCAACACTGATTACCAGGACTGATCGGCTCAAGATGATGTGTGACGTTTAATTTTTGGTGGTTTAACAGTTTCGCTACTAAAAACACTGAATAAAAATAAGTCAACTCCTGATAAATATTAAATATGATCTATTTACTTCATATAAATGAAAAATAATCCATCCACATATTTTAATAATCACCAGTAACAGGTATTACTAAATTTATATAGTATGTGCTTCTGTGATGATGAAGCAATCAACTACACTGTTGTTCTTCAGTATCTGATCCGTGCTAACAAACAGAAGACACCGAAAGCTTGGCGAACGCCTGCAAGTCGCACACAGCCGTTGTGTTTGCTGTTGTTGGCACAACTTTGAAGCAGGATTAGCACGCAACATGTCTGATGCACTTTGAAATCTGTGAATAGTGAAATACTGAGGGGAACAAATTTGTCTTTCCTTTTAGCTTTGGCAGGGACCTGTTCCTCCCGTACCCGACGGGGAATTATACCATGGCTGAGAGCATAAAGCCCTGTTGTGTGTGTAACTAAACACCAGTTTGCAGTGAACAAAGCACTTCAATATTTAAAAAAAATACTATTCTTAAAAGTGAAGCTGTCCTGCATCTTCGCCTACTTTACATTATGATCAGATTTAGGATTCAACTCAGCAAATACAGATGATCGTGGGTCATTTTTGGTGTACAAACTTGTGTCAAATTGCATACTCACAGTCAGGTTGTCCCTTAGTAGCTGCATGATCAGCGTGCTGTCTTTGTACGAGTCCTCGTTCAAGGTGTCGAGCTCGGCGATCGCCTCATCGAAAGCCTGCAGGGAGGAACAGAGATTCACAGATGTAACTATCTGAAAATTTTTTTTAAGCAAGCTGATTACATTTTTCTCACTTCCATTTCTATGTTTACTCTTTTGGGTGTTCTTGAACATAAGGACGTTTGTGATTTGTAGCAGGGATTTGAGCTATTTTTATATTACACTTAGTTTTTGTTCGATCAAGTTGCTGTTTAAGCTTTCATTTCAGAGCTGCTTGACTTTTGTTATTACTCACTCTACTCGAGTGGTCCTGTCAGGTAGTGTGACAGTCCACTTTCACATAAAGAGATGTCCAGACCGTGGGCGCAGCCTGCCTATTTGAGCTACGCCTTTCTCAATCTCCTTAGTCTCATGGTTTTGATTTCTGACAGAAAATGTCATAAGTCAGATGCCTGAGAACTGCAGGTCTGCCAGGTGTAAGAGCTCAGCAGCTGGCGAGACACTGCTCCATTTTGACTGTTAACTGGTAGAGGGGCCACCTGTCCCCTCTTCCACAGAACCTTTACTACCATAAAACATTCAAATCAGTGCTTTTACATAAACAAACAGTGTTATGAACCCACCTGCTTGGCCAGAGCGCAGGCCTGCTCAGGCGAGTTGAGGATTTCGTAGTAGAAGACGGAGAAGTTGAGGGCCAAGCCCAGCCGGATGGGGTGTGTTGGCTGCATGTCCTTCTTGCTGATGTCGAAGGCTTGCTGGTAGGCCTGCTGAGAGTTCTCCACCGTGTCTTTACAAAACGGGAAAAAAAAAAAACAGTCACTACATGCATTAATCTCAATTACTTAAATCAACCAACTTAGTACAAGGGGGACTGCCTTTCAATGGGGATCCTGTTTACTGTGACCTGCACTGAGTACTGACCTCTGACAGCAGCAACCAACCACATTTTGGTAAATGGGAATAAAGAACACTGATATTCTACAGCCACACTAGCAGGTCTGAGAGCCTTAGGAATAGTGGTACTTGGAGCTAAATGCTAACATCAGCTTGCTAACATGTTCACTTTAGCAATGTTTCCCAGCTGATAGTCAGCAGGTATAATGTTTACAATGTTCACCATCTTAGTATAGCATGTTAGCATGCTATTTAGCCCTAATAATACAAAGTACAGCTGAGGCTGATGGGAATATCAGTTTTATAGGTATAAAACATATTAAAATCCATCCTGAGGGATCATCAACGTCTGTACCAAATTTTGTTCTGGTCTGTCTCGTAGATGCCTCAAAATTTAATTGAGAACTTTGACCAGCTGGTAGTCATGGCAATCAGCCCAATTATCTGCTGAGATATTTCAGTTTGGACCACAGTCATGGACTGAACAAGTGAGACCAGAGCTGCGTTGGTAGCATGGCAAAAAAAAATATTCCAATAACAATCCTGGAGTTAATTTCACAGTAGAATTTACTGAATGAAAACTTTGTTTATAAGAATCAGTGCACGTCAGGGTCAATCTGCCACCAGTAAACCCAGTAGAGAGGAGTGCTAACTTTCTCACCATCTCTACAGTGGGGGCATTGGCTTATTGCCATGACAACCAGAGTCAGATGATAAATAATAGGGGTGGGAGAATTCATCGATTCTTCGATGCATCGCGATGCGGACGTGGAAGATTATTAATCGATGCACAAATGTCTAAAAATCGATTATTTAAATGTTAATTGATAACATGTTGACGGAACGCAAAAGGCGGAACTCGCGGAAGAGCAGCTCGGACCGTCTGAGGAGCGCACACAACAGAGAGACCAGTGTCCCCTGTACGTCACCCTCTGGAATGAATAACCCCAAAATGTCACACAATCATTCATATCAATGCGTAGTAATTATTTTAACTTCGCACACTGCGAGCATGGTGACGCTCTGCAGCTGTGCGTGTGAGGCCGAAGCGAGTGAGAGAGCGAGCGGCAGAACGTGACGATGAAAGTTAGCGGTGAAAAATATCAGCAGTAAGTTTCAGTCTGGTAGTAAACGTGCAGCGTAGGGTCGCTGTGTGACCGTTAATAAAAGTCTGTAGTTTCCCCAACAGCTGGAAAAGTGAAGGCTGTTAGCCGAGCTAACATCTCCCCGCACAAGGGCTCAGTCTGCCCCCACACCAGACTCCGCGAGCCTTCAGCGCCACCGCCTCTCTGGAACTCATCCCCACAGAAACGCTCCCTGTCTGGACACTTTCAAAGATCTACTAAAACCCAGCTCTTTACCCAGGCATTCAATCCTGAATGACTATTTGTTGTTCTGTCACTGTAACTATTTGCCTATTTCTTAACTCCTAGGGGCAGACATATTCTTGTGTGAAAACCGCTCGTCCCTCTCAGAGTCATCAGTCCCACTCACTATGTAAAGTGTCCTTGGGTCCGTAAAAAAGATTTATTTATTAATGTAACATTAGCTAAATTAGTAATGAAGTAATATTAATTATCAGCTGTATGTCATTACTAACTAAACTACTAGTCAAGGGTTGAGAACAGGTACAAGCTGAGACTAAAGCTCTGTCCTGTGTACACATACTGTACATGATGATAATTATATTTCAGTTTTCATAAGTCTGACTACTTGTTGTTAATGAAATGGACCATGGAGCTGAGGTTAATAAAGTAAACAGGTGTACACTAGTGGGGTGTACACTAGTCCTTTTAAGCTAATTAGCAATTTTCTTTTGGATTTTAATGTGCAAATGAAATGCTTAGTAATTATCCAGGGATCCTGTATAGAAAAAATATGATGCATCAAGATGCATCGATAATCGTTTTATAATCGAATCGCAGCCCTCTGAATCGTAATCGAATCAATTGTGAGGTGCCCAGAGATTCCCACCCCTAATAAATAACCCCATCAACAACGCATTATGTGTTACTGTCTCTTGACAACGGTCTGCATTAGTCTGTACCGTTAACAGGAGTTTTAGCAAAAAGATATTTTACAGCAATTGGTGAAATTATGTATTTTTTCCCTATAATCTCTAATGATTGGTATGTGAACATTTGAGGGTTTTACAAGCACAATTTCTGTGTCTCAGTGTCACCGTCACTTACTTGAAAAACCTCAGTATGACTAATGTGAACAAATGACATCATGACTGAGACTGTTCCCATAAACCCTGATGCTTCATGCATCCTCTAACCCCTCTCTGCCATTTTTCACTTTACTGAGAGGACAAACATGAAACAAATATTTATTCTTTATCAGTTCTCCATTTCCTATACCATCTGCAATTATGATAAAAGGCTGAATTTCTCTCAGGTACTAATCTCAGTTTGTGCCTTTAAGCAGTCTGGTGATAAAATGCAGTGCAGAGACTGCTAGAGACAGAATCTTTTCAGTAACTGCCTTATTTGTTTACAGTACATAAGAACATTCAAGTCTAGTATGTGAATTATGAAAACTACTTTTAAGTTTAAGTGTGTAATATTTATCTGGACAGAAATTCAATATTATAACTGTTTTCAGTGGTGTATACAGACCTTACATAATGAACCGTGTTTTTATGATCTTAGAATGAGACATTTCTATCTACATACACCGCAGGTTCCTACATGGAAGTCGCCATGTTTCTACAGTAGCCTAAGCAGACAAACTGCTCTACAGAGCGCATTTCGTCACTACATTGAATACAAAGAAGAAGAAGAGGTCATCTGGTTTGTTAGAAGTAAGAAGTCGAGAAATTAGGACAAATGGAGCTCCACACGTATTATTTAGCACACAAGAACCAATAGAGCGCGTGCTTCTCCAAACACCTGCAAAGGGAGGAGGGACTAAGCTGTTGGTTGCAATTCACAGCCCTTAACATTAAATGCCACTAAAATCTACACACTGAACCTTTAAGATGGGGTATACAATTTGGTAGATATCCAGTATCATGACCAATACCGTATAATAATATCAATAAGTTAATACCAATATATTGTGGGTTAGCAAACTGTGCAGAATTTAAATCTGCCCCTGATGACTGTTGGCGCAGACTCAGTAGCAGCATCAGTGGATAACAACTTAAAAGGAAACTTCTAGCTCTAAGCAATAAAATGGTCTCTTTATTGCAAGCAGTAAAAATGTGTACCAAGTTCTGTTTATTAAACAGAGTATTTCCTCTGAACAGCAAAGCAAACAGCAACTGACTTTTGTTTGAGCAATAAAACAGACGCTCTGTTAGGCTGTGATTAGGTCAGCGCCACGCTGGGTAAATCCTCCCTGCCCCTGCCCCCCTTCTGCTCCACTGTCCATTGGCAAGACATTGAATCACATTGAACACCAGGGCAGCTGCACTGTAGTTAGTTCAACTTTAACTGAGTTTCTACTTGCTCCCCCTTTAATAAGGTAATAAAGCCTTGCTGATTTCCATAACAAAGTCAGAGTTAAAGAACAGTGAGAGAAAATTGACTTTTAATGGTTCAAACCCAGATACTCACCCTTCTTTGAGTCCCCAGAAGCCACCTCTGACAGGTATCTGAAGTAGTCTCCTTTCATTTTGAGGTAGAACACCTTGCTCTCCGCCTGAGATGCATTGGGAATGAGGAATTTGTCGAGCAGATTCTGAAACAGACAGGCAACCAGAAGGGTTCATAAACAGAAAAATAAAACAGACCAGTAGATTCTCTATTTATACGGCAATAGCACAGTAACACACAAATAAACCTGTCAGTGTACAAGAAATCGAAACCTTGACTACATTACATTATTGCCTTTGCACTGCAGCATTTGCTTAATAGAACACTGACACATAAGGAACATTGGCTGACTATAACCCCTCAGTGTAACTGGAGTGGTTAGCGAATGTGAGCAGCTACAGATGGGCTTCACAGTCTCTGGTGGGAAGGCACGGAAGCTGGCGGTCTTTTGGCCGTCACTAAAAGCACATTTAAGCTGTCAGTATGCTTCTTCAGATAGTCGAATAGCTTTGGAAACCCGCTCCCCCTAGACCTTTCTGATGATTAAAAAGTAGCAACAACCGTGTCCCACCATTTCTGTAACTGTCTGAAACCCAAAATCTGACATTCACACCTACTTCAAGCCAGGATTGGTCAGCTGTGAGGAGGCGAGAAGGAGTCTGGGTTTTAACTTGTCATGAGTACAAATATTTTTTTATTAATTAACAGATGATAAGTATCATGAAATGACAACTGTTTGAGCTCAACACAGTAAATGTATTTTAGAAAAGACTGTCTGAATAGGAGGATAAAGGCACACTTTGCATCTCTCCCCTCTCTATGACAGCAGGCTTTTCACTCTTATGAACATGTATGCCACTATAGAATCACTGTGTGGGTACTTGTGTTGCAGCTAGGGTAAAACGTCTCCTGCAAGAGATTCTCCAAGTGTGTCATCTGTTTAGAGTTAAAGTTTCTGTATATCAGCCCCAAATATCTATAGAAGCTCAGGATATGATGCCATCTCTGAAGGCTTGTTAACATTAAAAGCTGCTATACCATTACAAGCCAGGCTAAATTAGCTTAGAAGCAGATGTCTCCAACTGCAGTTTGGAGAAAACAGTTTGGGCAAAGTACTGGTCCAAAAGCAACTTTAAACTGGTAAGTGATGAACTGAATACAGCAATTATAGACTGTAACTCACTAGAATCAGTTTTAAAAAAAAGAAGTCCTTTGTCCATCTCATGTACTGGCTATGGGACTGAGCCAGACTGAGGTGACCAGCTTCATTTCAGTGATTACAATTAGACGTTTCAACAATGAAGAAGACTCCAGGAACATGGGCTGGGAATTTAATGTAAACACTAAACCAAGTTGAAATCACCACGTTTAAGATGACTCAGCTGTAAATCAACACTTACAATTGTGGCTTAAAAACAGCAATTATTAGCTAAGACGATGCTTATGTGAAACAACTTGTTCACATTTCACCAGATAGCTGTAGAGGTAATTTTTAACACTTCAGGAAAAAGGGTCGGTCTTATAGTAGTGCTTGTTAAATGGTAACAAGCACTATGTTTTATGTTGTACTACTGCTCAGTGATACAACATAACATTTTAATTTTATTAGAAGAAAAAAAACCTCACAAAAATTATAAATCTGGATCCTGGAAATAATTTGCATAATAAACACAATTAGACATAATTGACACTTGGGTTGGTTTATATAGTGATATAAGCTATGCCTTTAATATCGCTGGGTGTATTAAAACAGTGTTTTTTATACCCATTAAAGTAAAGCAATTTCCACTTCTGACTCCTCATCAAATGTTATGACTACTTCTTGCTACAGCTACATTATGAAACCAGATGATTATAAGAAAATTATTACAACAGTATCTGGCCCACTTCAAAATGGGACAAATATAATGAGAAAATTTAATTTTTGTTATTGCTATCTTCTAGATTAAAGTTACAGTTTTTTGTCCCGTGCATGAATCAAAGCTTTCCCCTTCCAGACTTCCTGCTGCTTTAAGGACAGCATGTCTCTACCCGTCCTTCCCTCCTTTCATTCCAACAGCATCACATCACTGCAGAGGCTTCCAGTTTGACCTTGAAGATATTATTAGAAGTCTGCTCAGGCGCTAAAAATTTGAGTCTGGTTTGACCTTGAGCAATTTCTGTTCTAACCTAGTCAGGACATGGGGCTGGGACGTCTTAACTGTACCAAAACTACTGATATATATTTTCCAGAACACTACGACAGCATCTTTGAACTCCAAATCTGAGCAGCTGAGTGAAACTTTCAACTTGCTATAGCTAGCTGAGTACCTACAATTACTGAGCTTTACTACCATTGTTTGACCTTTTCTAGAGCATCAGCTAGTCTTTCCCAAAGTCCCCCAGTTCTTCAGTTTACTGTCAGAGGAGCAAAGAAACCACAAAATATTCACATTTAGGAAACTGGAAGGATTCCACTAGACTATTCTTTCTTAAAAAAGTATTTAAACTGATTAATCGAGTAACAAAATAGTTGACGATTCATTTAATAGCTGACAACAAGCTGATTAAATGTTGCAGCTCTACAAGAAACTGCATTTTCCTCACTGCATTCCCCTTCCTCCCAAAAGATTCAGAAGCAGCACATGCAAGACCATCAGTGTTCACACTGATTGTTTTGTCTTGTTTCTGTTACTCATTGGATAATTTCTGACCAGTCTCATACTTTGGTTTCTAAGTATAAAAAGAGGGCTTTGCAATTAATAGAATTTAAATCACAATTTTGATTTTGGCTTCCAACGATTTTAAAAACAAGTCAATTTAAGATCCAGCGCACCCTTTCCTCAACAGTGGCACCCCCTGCCTCTCCCTTAAAGCCCAAACTCACTCTCTGCCAGGCTGCTGCAGGTTTACTTCAGCCTGAGCTGAGACGACCAGGTTATAACTGCTACAACTTGCTAGTCACCATTATTAGCTTAAGTCTATGGCATTTAACATTGCAGAAATTAGCCTAGTGGCTAGCAACTTTTCCTCTACTCACAGCTTAACAATTTACACATTATTTATACTTATACTAAACCTGGTGCATTAAGCCTTGCTTTTCCAGGCCCATGCTTGTATAATAACGTATTACCTGGTTTATACTTTTCTCACAATTAGCTTAAGTCACTCAGTCTCTTTGACTTAAATAAAGTTCAATAAATTGATGTTGTTATCCAAGTCAATCAGTAATGGTGTTAATAATCATGATTTCAATTATCACCAAAGTAATCGTGATTATGATTTTTTGCCATAATCGAGCAGCCGTCATATAAAATAAATAACACTTTAGGCAAGTGTTTGAATCAAGGTTGAGTGCTAACCGGTGTGCATCCTAAGTAGGTGAATATTTGTTCCGACATATGTATGACTTTAAAAAAAACACACAAGTAAAAGTCACGTCCAAGCCAGACAAGGGGTTACTGGGCTTTCAGACAAGAACAGAACTGTGTTAAAAAACATGGGACCTGGTGGCTTGGAGAATTTAGGCTTTTTTGCCAAGGGTAGCCTCTACATCAGCATCCACCTCTGTACCAGCATGGTGTCGTTTTTCATGCAATGCAAATGTCTACTGACCACAATCTTTTCCTTTAGTCAAACACAAGCCTAAATATGGACGCATGCTTGAACAGAACTGATGTTTAAATTGGGATAATGATGCACTCTTTCGGTATTCATTCATGGAAGCATTCATCGTGTTACACACTGACAGAAAGTGACCTTCTGACAAGCAGTTCGGTTGGAGCACACAGATGCCTTAAATGTGTTCAGACCGACTCTGCTTTATCAAAAATCTCCTCATTCATCTTATCAGACCACGGTGTGGTCACGGTGTGGTCACCTGGCTGGACGTTTGGAACAATGCATTGTAACATCACCCCAGGCAGATCACTTTGCAATTACATTGGTGTAATTCTATTGTTTCCATCAGAACTGCTGTAACAAAATGTAAAATGACAGTTGCTGTAGTACCTTCCTATAGCTGTAAAATCATGTGTCATGTTATTATAACCTACTGGCAAGTGTCCCGTCATCTGATAAGTCTTCAAACTCACACATGTATTCCCCAAACAGGACTTCCTGGATTGTGTTTTATCCTCTCAACACATACCTGTAGCAACACACCCACACCAACACAGCTCCTTGCACTTGTTTTCTTAATGCGGCACTATTTACGGTCTATGATAATGAAAAAAAATAGTACTGATAACAGGTTTATACAATGTATTTAAAAATGCTCCAGGTGTTTGAATCTGCATTTGCCTTTCCAGTCGAGCGGTCCTTTGCCTCTGTATCAAGCACGTAGAAAAGATAAAGCAAAGATACCCAAGTGGTGTGGCAAGACAAAAAATAAAGCTTTGTTTGACAACTCTAACAGCTGCCGGTGCTGCTGCTAGCAACATTATTACGGTCTCCACGAGTAACACCATGTGACTGTTATTCTTCCCTCAGCCAGGAGGGATAAGCTCCAGTTCTTCTTCCTTCACTGCACCCTCTTTATACCTTCTGTCCCAGTCCTCCCCACCCATCACCACCACCCAGCTATGTGCTTTCTCTCTCCCCACCTTCACACCCACCCTGCTCCCTGCCTGCCCTTTCCCATCCTTCTTCTTACCAGCACGTCGTGGCAGATTTCTTGGAGTTCAGACTCGATCTTCACGCGGTATTCACGAGCCATCTGCTGTTTCTTCTCGCACCCCTCCGTCTTCTGCTCGATGCTGGAGATGACGCGCCAGGATGAACGGCGGGCCCCCACCTATTGGCATCCACAACAGCACCAACAACTTCAACCAAAAAACTGAAATTCAAACATCTTATATTATTGAAAGACACAGCTGAAATAATACTTAATACAGATTTAGTATCAGAGCGTAAGCATGATTAAACCCCCCCCCACAATTAGTGGTGTTAATTTAGACATTTTACTGCACACCTGCACTCTGCATTGCACATGAGCATCTTGATTATTTTCACACAGATCAATAAACAAGCACAATATTGTAAATTTATTTAACACTTCAGAAAAATGTGACTGTTTCCTCATCATAAACCTAATAATGCTGAAATGATGTTGAGCAATGAAATAATGGGAGGCTAACCTTTAAAATCAACCAATGAAGAACAGTATGAATAATGACTTTAATAATAGTTTATTTTCTTTAAATTGTATGTCTATTAATGTCACTGAGCTTTAACTTCAAGATGATCTTCAAGTAAAATAGCTTCGTAAAACTGAGTTCCAAGGCTATTTTGCTCCGAGCATTAGAATGTGACAGTGCATGAAAGTCTGCTTCCTCATCATGTGAGAAGTGCTGCTTATGCTATTCCCTATATCCTGACTTAACATACCCACAGAGTCACTTAATACTATCCTCCTGGCTGGGTTACAGCTTGAAACATGCAATAAAAAAGTACTGAGTGCTCCTCAATGCTGGCAAGCTTAAAAAAAAAAAAAAATCAAGTAAAGTTCAGTGATAAATAGAGCAGCAGTGCTGGAAAACCTGAAGCTGCTCTTACATAATGTTGTGCTTTTATAGTTGGACTGTAAAATCTTCATAAAAAAAAAATTTAGCAGCACAGCAAGTAAAGACTGTCCCTTTAAATACAAAAAAATATCAGGGTAAAAGCAGAAGCCCCTCAAAATCTACTCTCCCAAAACACATGTTCATGCGCAATGAGTGCACGGGCAAAGTGCGTGCAGGTACATAGGCAAGCAGGCAGGTCAGCCAGCCGATCATTTCATTCATCATTTTTAACACTGTTGTGATTTCTCTTTTTTAGGACATAAGCAGTCAATGACCAATTTCCTCCATTGACAGCTCAGATGGGAGGAGGTGTTTACAACATTAGATGGACGCCATACCACATTCTTGTAGGCAACAGAGAGCAGGTTGCGTTCCTCATTGCTGAGCTCCAGGCCCTGCTCCGTCACAGCCTTCATGGCAGCCGCCATGTCGTCGTAGCGCTCGGCCTGCTCTGCAAGCTTGGCTTTCTGCACCAGGTCGTTCTTATCCATTTTTAGGCTGCAGGGAGAAGAACAGGGAAAAGAGAGTTGGTGTTTGTGCTTAAGCATTAAGGCTCTTCATCTACCAGCAGGGGGAAAAAAGAAGTCAGACAGGGAAGAGTAGAGAGGCGAAAAGAATGACAGACAAGTGTGAGAAATATGAGTGTGCAAGATCTGAGGGCCCATGATATAAGCATGGTGGAGGAAAAAAAAAACGCTTAACAACAACCACAAGCACTGGTTAGGAAAAAGCTAATTCATAAACTGCCATTCATTGAATCCTAATATCACATGAGGAAAGTAAGAAATAAAATAAACTGGCAATGACCTAACAGAACTACATTAACCATCTAAAACTCTTTCCGGCAAAATGGTTGCTCCCAGTTATTTCGTCCCTGAGGGCTTTCTGCTCTCCAGATGAATGTGTAGGTCTAAGTAGGCCACAGCCTCGCCTCCATCCCCTTAACATCTACACATCACACAATGGGAAAGAGTCTACGTTTTGAATTTATTTTAATAACTTGAAAATCCTTTATTTCTACGTTAAGTAAAATATGTAAATACATCACATCTGCACGCTAACAAGTTAGTAAGGTTGATAACTTCCTGATCTTGATGCATGGTGACCACCTTTCCACCAGCAGGAAAATCAAACATCACTATGTCCAAGTGTTCATCAGGCATACCTGACCCTTGAGTGCCTATAGATGCAGTGCCTTTAAGAAGCATTCCCCCTCATGGACCTATTAACGTTTTTTTTTTACAAAAATTAATGACAGCTTTGTTGAAACCAAATCCTGTCCTGCCAAACATTCTTGGAGTGGAGTCCTGGAGTGGTCACTGAGATGTGACCACTCCAGGACATTATTTTTTGTTTTAAGCCATCCCTGTGTGGATTTGGATTTTTGTTTCAATTAAAAACTCTAAAAAGACCACAGCAGAATTTTGTTTTATTGCATTCATATGTCTACCTTCACAAGCAGCATCCCCACGGCATGGCATGCCACCACCAGGCTTCATGCTGATGTGCAGTGCTCAGCTGAAGCACCATAGTCAAAAAACAAAAACAAAATCACTCTTCATCATCAGTTAATAGATCCTTCTTCAAATTTGTTTAAGCATTTGTCACGTCTTCTTGCAGACATTGAGGACTGTAATTGATTACGGCTTGTCACAATGAAGTTCTGCGCCTGATGTGAAGATTCCCCAGAAAACAATCTGCAGCTAAAAAACTGAGATACAACCATCTGAGGTGTGGGAGTATTTTAGACAGAGAACCAACAACATGGTGCTCTATAAGCGCTGTAAATTGGCTTATCACAGCAGTTCAACTGATGTGCACCAACACTTGAAGCAAAATCATCCCGGAGCAACTTTTCAAGGCGGCAGCACTGCAAATCCTGTTTAATTCCCTACACAATCACGATATATTAAGATTATCAAAAAGAGGAACGTGTTTCTATTAGCAGTAGGACATTGAAATGATTTCTTAAATGTCTCTTCAGCGCCCCCATGTTAAAAACAGAGTTGCACCAATTGCAAATTCCCTAGCCTATTTCAATTTCTTAAAAGGTCTGCACAGCAAAGACAGACATTTTGTAACTTTTAACAGAAAATTATTTCTTTATTAGGATCCTAGTTAGCACCATCTTAGGCATTGGCTATTCTTCTTGGAGTCCATTTCATTGTTTGTTGATAATAAAACACTGACTATACTTCCTCATTTTCTCCAGAACTACACACAGGTTACAGGACCTTCTCTCCCTCAAATTAAAGTGCTCCTTGTTACTGGGCAGAGCTTTTTTGTACAAATATATCCAACTAAAAATAAGCTGCAGTATAACGCGGCTCAGGGTTTCCCACAGAATGACAGTATGTCTGTATATTTTATTTGAAAATATTAAAAGAGACCACTGTGTTGAAATACATCGGCACAAACAGGTGTGTTCACGGTTGTTTTACCTTGTACGTGCTTATAATATCCACCTTGCCTTATAACATAATATCAGATAAAATCTCACTCTGTTTCTCTGCAAAATGCAAAAAATGTGCCGCCAATTATAGCCTACTATGGCGACCATTGGGTGGTCCTCCCAAATAAAGTCTGTGTGGGAAAACACTTCTTATTTTGGCTTTACAGGTGTTACAACTTGCAGAAGTTGTGTCGTCTTCCCTCAGGATGAACAACTTCCATGCTGACCACACGTTTTAGCGTGTGCAGCTGTGATAATAGTCGGTACCTGTCTGTGCGCATGTGGTCAAGCATCGTGCAGCGCAGCATGAGTGTAAACGTGACCCGCACAGGATCAGACATACAACATTGGTCGGCCGAAAATCTGCCGATTCTGGTCACTAGCCGATCGATCGCCGCACGTCTAGTTAAAATTACAATCTACACACCTGCATGTAATGTTATACCATCTTACCACGGTCAATCCTACTGAGTTTGAGGTTTTATTTATTTTGCATAAATTGTTATATTCATCAAGCAATTAAAAAATAGATTGATCTATAAAAAACTATCGTTAGGTGCAGCCCTACAAACATTAGACAAGGTACCGTGTAATTTGTTTCCCCAACAGTTTCTTTTCTTTAAGCCCACTCTGCTGTTAAGCAGCAACTGGTACAGCAAATGGGAACCTGGCCTTCAGAGCACCTTCAGAGCCCTCTTGGTGGCTTCACTAACATTACCTAGTGCTCTTCTCACATGGACAATTAATTTTTCTTTTTGTGGGCAGATTTACAGATGTGCCATATTCTCTCTTAAATGCACATCACAAGATTTACCTCACCACCACCAGATGACACAGAGGAATGCGTGGTGACTAATACCCCTTTGCTTTGTGTACATGACAGTCAAAAGAAGCGGTTCAATTGTGGCTCTGACATTTTCTTTCATTCAATTCATGGTGTCAGGTAAGTGTGCCAAATTGGATTTATGTAGGAATTTTGCATCAATGTAACGGTGTATTCATTCAGTATTCATCAGGTACTAATTTGCTGGATTAGCCAAAAACAGAAATTTAATGCCTTGTTATTTTTTTCCTATTGACAATTGATTGATTTTCGATAAAATGTATAAAATCATGATATATACTGATATCACAATTAAAAATATTACACACACCATGATAGAGGACTCCATACAGTTCACTCCTTTGACATGCAACCAATTTCCATACAATTTTGACTTGCACCTAACTGGCATTTGTTCTAAAAGTAGCTGAATTTGAAAAAATGTAATTGCTTTTTGACGATCAGTGTTACAATCAGTATACATAAGTGGTATACCTATATCTAATACAATTTTATATTAAAAACTGACAAAATAAATCATACCTTAGAGCTTAATAAAACTTTAAAAGACTTTACAACAGGGCTATTTCTGTAAAGAGGATTTTCAACAAACCATACTTGGTGTTCACCTTATATTTATTAGGGGATTAAAATTCAGCCTGTATGACAAGAATGCAACATAACAGAGAAGTCTATATAAACTCTTTGAATTGAGGTGATGGTAACCTTTTTTTAAAGCTGACTAGGGCTGCAGCTAACAATGAGGAAACTGTATAAATTCACTATTATTTGTGGTTGACATAACGGAAATCTAAGTTTGTATTGTGTCAACCATGAGCATCACTACGTGGTTTCAGTTCTTGATCTGAACGCATGAGGGATTTTAGCAGCACCTTTTTAATCACCTTAGATGTCTTGACAGTCATACATACAAAAACAGACAAGACAGTTTGATTTTGTATTGTGAAAAAACAGTTATAATAATTGTGGTGGTGCTGCGGCTAAGGTGCTGTTTACTTTATGGATTTTACAACTCTAACCAGGGTTGGAAAATAGCACCCACCACATGTGGAGCGTGAATTTGCTCAACCTGCCAGCCACGTGGTGGGCAAATAAAAGTAGCCTAACAGAGTGATATGCGACATTCAACAAAGCAAACTGAATCATGAGTCTGCTTGTTTCATTCTGACACTTTACCAAGGACAGAAAAACAAAATGCAATTTCATCAATTTCATGCACTTTCCCCCCCTCTAAGTGAGGAAAAAAATTATCCGCAGTTCAAGATCCAACTAAAGAGTATATAAAACATGCAAGAGGGTCAATAAAACAAATGGAGATGGTCCTATTTACATTTAAAAGGTACATTGATCGATTCCCAATGTCAACTCATTCATCAAGTAACATCAGTAGCCTTTGAGCAACACAGTGAATAAAACTTTTTTCACCAGTCTAGCTAACTTTAACTAGTAACCATGAAAAGGCAACAAAACATCCTTTTCATTCATCATTCACTCGGTTTCTTTATTGCTTGAATATTGTAATCTTGTTTTATTATTTTTCACATGCAGTTGCACATCGCCGGTTAAAACAAGTGGCTGATAAAAAAAGATAATGCAGTGGTTGCTAGATTTTATCTGTCAAAAAGGTTTCCAACTGTGACACTTCTACATGTAAACGTGTAAAATTACAAAAGGAAGTCTTTCCTTGCCTGTGTCGCCTAGTGCTGCTCTTGGTGGGAATTGTTGGGCTTCTGTAAATAACTTCAGAGTACGGTCTAGACCTGCTCTTTATGAAAAGCGCTGTGAGATAACTGTTGTTGTGATTTGGCGCTATATAATTGAAAATTGAATTGAAAATTACTGAACTAAGCATTACTTTCAGTATCTAACAAACCTCTTATCTTAATGTAACTTAGCTCTTTAACATTAGTTGATTAATAGATCAGCTGAAAAATCTGCAACTTTTTCATAACCAGGGTACCCCCAGGATTCTCATAATTAAATTTAAAACTAAGACCTTTTAATACCACCTAGGATGAAATTTAAAGCCAATTTCAGACATTTTCTGCACAAATTTACCAATTGTCTTTATTTATATTAAAGAAGAAATATAAAATTCAAGTGACAATTCAAAACAGAATATATTGCATTGTTCCACGCGCATTTGTTTCTTCTATATTTAGATTGCATGTTTTCTTATTGTGCAAACAAACCTTTCACAAAGTATTTTCATTAGTTTTTTTGATACCTATGAAAGGAATACAGTATTTGTCGCATTAAGAACTCTAAACTCTATTAAAAAATAATGCTTTGAGGTTGGAAATAAATTAAAAATACAATGCAGTTTAAGTTGTTACAATTAGTTACACCTTGGCTAGATAAAGTAATGTAATGCAATATAATATGCCAATGTAAAGACCAATTGCTTCAGTCATCATTTATCCTGTTCTGTTTTTGCAACTAAAGGCTCCTTGAAATATAGTTTTATATAGTACTGGCTTGAAAGCAGCGGGGATAAGGAGTTGTTAGCATGTTGGATGTTTCCATACACATAATGTTACCCTACAACACTGGCAAAACACAGACATACAGACATGGTCCTCGTCTCATACACAATGGTCTCTCCGTTGCTTTTGTAACATTCAATGACCAGGAACCTGCGGGCGGGTCTTCCAGTTCCGCTGTTCCATTAGCGCTCGCCATAGTGTGACTGACTCGCACACCAATCCGCTTGTTGTGCTAACCTCAGCACCGCTGCCCTCAGCTTCGTCCGCCTACTAGTCCATATCTCTGACCTTCTGAACTTCAGAAACATAGTAGCACACCAGAGAAGTTGTTTTCTTTCCCAACAACTGACTGATACGTGCCAAAGCTTGGATGCCAGAGCTTCTGCACCGCAAATACTGCACAGACAAGAGCGTAAAGCTAAACACTGACATAAGCAGGAACATTGCCTGCACTGCTGTATAAATCACGTTGCGTTCCATTTGACATGGGAAGTTGGAATTTCCGAGTTCAAAGTCGGAAATTTCATAGGGAGCATCCCCTTGAGTCGGATTTCCGACTTGAGAAGTCGGGAGAACCATACTACTCCGACTTTGTGCTCCAAGCTGGCTGCTCTGATCATCAACCAACAATAGCTCACCTTGGTAAACAATGGCTGACCGAACGATGTTTTCTGACTTGTTAACTGGAATGTCGTCAACTAGGGTGTAACCTACGACTTCTGAGGTAAATGGAACGCACGTCTAAGTCGCCCCAGAGTAAATTGTAAAGTCACACAAAAAGTATTTATTTGTGATGTTACGGTCTTTATTTAATCCTACAAAAGGACAATAACAAATAAGACCCTCTTTTAAGCAGAATTTACTACTTTGTAAATGAAATTTAATACTTTTTATGGCCTCACTTTTAGAATTCGAAATGTAGGGACTAAGTTGGAACACTGGTAACCAAATAATCATTCAAGCAAAAAAAAACACTTTTCTTTGCTTGAATGATGCCATCATGCTTTACATGATAGTATATATAGATTTTCAAGGGTGTTTGTCACTATTTTCTGACATTTTACAGACCTAGTAATTTATTAATAAGAAAACAATAGGTTGTAATTGAATGGATTCCACTACTCTGACAAACATTAACTGAGCCAAGAATAAGAATTCTTCTCTTTTCATCTTTCAGTGGTCTTATTTGCTTTTTATTTCACCATTAAATTAACTAAATTCCTATAAAGATGTTATATATTTATTGACATGCTTTTGAAGTGGTCGTTGACTTTATAAATCAGTTTTTTTCAATAGAAAAATTAATTTCGCAGGCCTTTAAATAAGCGCACACGGGGAAAACATGTACAGAGTAATAAATACCTGGGAAATAGCGAGTTTTTCCAGCTAAGTTGAATTAAGAAAACTAACCTTCAGCCGGCATGTGGCATTCACACCGTGCTGTCTTTTCGAAAACTATGTTATGCCTTTGTGAGCGTGGTTCGATGCCCAGTGACACATCCACCAATATATCCCTGAGCACGACACTTAACCCCTAGTTGATCCAGAGGCCTACGACCTCTTGACATATATAGCTACTGTAAATCGTTTTGGATACAGACGTCAGCTAAATGACTAATCATTGTTATTTTTATACTATATTTGTATTATTAATAAATGCCTTAGAGGCTAATCTGTTTGATTTTAGCACATTTTAGCATCCTCAATAGCATTTAGCATCCGGGTAAAACGCCTCTTATCACGGTCACAGGCGCATTAATGAAGCATTATTTAGTTAACCGCAGCAGCAGCGACACGCACATAGGTCAAAATTGCAATGCTGTTATCCAACCACCTAGCCAACTGTTAAGGTTAACGGACTTATGCATACCGACAAAAAAATGAGGAACCCCATCTTCCACGGAAGAGATAACACTGAATGGCTTAAATACCAACCGTTTTGACACGAACGGTTAAAAACGGCCCTCTTGGTCACGAGTATAAGAGTCTGTAAGTCAGCGTTTTTAGTCGGCCTTCCAACAGCTACCGCCCTCCTTGTCGCATTCCCCTGCGGAATTTTAAGATGGAGAGATAGATTACCGCCAGTTAGCATGCTAAGCTAACTGAACGTCACACCACGGCGGCTGCCTACCTTCAACTGTTAGCTTAGCATGCTAACGGGACCTGACCCAGTTCAATCTGAATCTGCGGTACAATATGTGCTGCTGAGGCTAGAGGAATAAAATACGACTGTTTCACATATATCCCCTAGGCTGTTATAGAAAGAAAGCGTTTTAATTAAAAAAAAAACTGCAGTCGCATTTCGGGGAAACTCCCGGGAAATAGGGAGGGTGTGTGTTAGCTTCCACATCGTTTCACTATTACGCCATGACGGAGCTGAGCTAAAGACATCGCCGATCTGTTTTTTGTCAATTGTGCGTATAATGAGGCCAGATATGTCGGTCGTACGCGTATGGTTCAGTAAGTCACCGTGCAGTGCATTTATTTAGTTCTGGCTGCTAAAATATACAGTCTGCTTGTTGCGACGGCCCTCGGCACGGTTGCTGCTATGTAAGCTGTCAAAATGGCCAAACTTGGGTGCTGCTTCTCCCTCCCTAACACGGTCACCGCGCATGGCATCGACCGGAGTCTGGGCCTTACAAGAAAAAAAAATATATACGATCAATTAGCACATTCGACAGTACAACGAGGCACCGGCGAGCTACTGCCCAGGTGTTTTGTGGATTATTTCTCGCTATTTTGGCCACAAAGTCTCGGCCTAAATCCTCGCACCCAGCCCCAAAACCACAATAGGCACCTTCCGCCGCAGAGGCAGGGGACGGGTCCACCGCTGGGGCTGCCGTCCCTTCCCCCTCTCCCTCCGTAAGGCTGTCTTTACCCTGTATATAACACAATAATGAAGTGATATGCAAGTGGACTCACATTTAGAGCGTACTACGAATCCCGATTTTATTCGCTGAACGATCGGAGTGTATCAAGCCGTCCTCTGCTCGCTGCTCAGGGTATTCAGGGCAGTACCACTTCCGCCTGCTCTGACACTTCCGCTTCCTCTAAACCCCACCCCTCCCCCCGCCAGTATCCATGGTGACCGCGCCAGGGGGTTTCCTGAGCATCTTGCGAGGGGCTCTGACGTCAGGAGGACTAATGCTGCGTTCTGGACTGCTCGGATTTAAACCTAGCATTGATTATACTTGTGGTTTTTGCAATTTGGAAAGACAAACTGTATTTCATTCTATTTTACCACTGTGAACACACAAATGTATTCTGGAAAGATTTTGGAACATTTCATTAACAGAAAAACGGGTAAGAGTTAACCAGTTCATTTTATAATAGACACAAGTTGGAGCATATTAATGTGCTATTCATTTTTAACTAAGCCAACCGTGCCCAACAAAGCAACTTACGATTGCTGTATAGATTATGTCAGAGGTCTCACGCCTCTGGAGAAACTTGGGGAGTCAGCAACACAGTGGTGGATGTTGCAGAGGGAATTGAAACTTGGTCTCCCAAACCAGAGTCATGGGGCTTATCCACCGCTCACACTGATTTTGACAACTGAGCGTTCAAGCGGTCCCTGTACAACCTCTCCAGTGACCCCCACGTAATTTTAGTTTGAGACTCTTCCTCTATTGAGTGTTAAATTGTGATACGAACAATTGTGAATCATCAGCATCAAAAACAAATATTAGCTAAAGTGTGCAGCTCCTCATTGTAGTACTTGGAAAGTTCCACTTTTACAAATAGAAATGGACTGGATCAAAACCCTGCATCGGTTTACTGTTCTATTCAACACTATTGCACCTCAGTAAAATAAAAAAGTGAAAAAAAGTTTTATAGAAGAACTAAATTTAATTTGAGCTTCTGGCAAATGTAAAATGTAGTTTATTTTTATCTTTTGCATCTCTGTTATAGTAATGAGCTTAATGACCTTTGCATCAATAAATCTCGCTTGGAACTGGGAAATTTCTAATTTGAAATATCTGACTTCAGACCTCAAAGCGTTCCAGGAGCATGGTGGTGCATGATGCCGAAAGTGAACAAAAAACATGGCTGACCGTGAAAAACTCTTTATTAAGTGTACACACAGTTGAACCCTCAGCACTGCTCTTGGTGTTACTTAAAAGGATGGCCATTTTAATGAAAACAAGTGACATAAATAGCCTAGGCTATACGCTAATTGTGCACCCGGCTAGCTACATCAGTTGGTAATCCTCAAAAGTTAATAAATAAATAATTGGCATTTTTTGCAGAGAAAGTTACTTTCTGAGATTCTTTACTATAACCAGCTACCTAATAAGGTTGTCAACATATTCCTACATCCATCAAAACATCCCATTGAAATTTTGAAACTTAAAAATACTGACTTCCCATGTCAAATGGGACATATCATTTTTCTCCGAATTCACAAGTAGGGAAACATAGTACTTTTTTTAGTTGGAGGTCGGAAATTTACGAGTTGCAATGAACGCAGCATACTGCAACCGCAATAGGATGACGTACGCCGGTCTCCGTGGCAACTGTCTCCGTGAGGCTGCTGCTGTCCTATCTGAGTTCACTATCGTGTCAGCTGACACAGCTCCGCGTGGGCTACGCTGATTTATTACAAGCGTTCATACTTTATAACAAGCAGGTCTGTTTCTCCCACCACACCACCTACACTACCACTGCAAACCCTGAAACACGCAGTCCATCAACAATCATTACTGCATCTTTATTAACACCATCCTCTGATTCATTTGAGCATTTTATACAAAGCATTTCAAATATACTTAAACAGATATGACAAGACAAAGGCTGTATCTGAATTCTCTCTCCTTCACTCATTCACTGTTGTTCACTATCTATATTATTTTTATTTTTTAACCTTTATTTAACTAGGGGAGGACTCATTGAGATAAAATCTGCCTTGGCCAAGAAAGGCAGCAGGACAGCAAGACTGACAGCAACCTGCAGACATAAAACAACACCAATACAATCAAAGACAATCAATTGTTTTACCTTTACACACATGCAACAGCACACTATAAAAATTAATACATTAAGATGCCTTCATACAGGCAGATAAATTACACTAATGTAATGACTGCTTATTTAAAACATTTACATTCATCTTTAAAAACCTATATTCAAGAATTTGAAAAGTCTTGGCAGTCTTTTCCAACAATGGAGTCACACCATTTTATTTATGAGCCACTATACATGCATTTATATGGATACCCTATCCACATCTATGCTCTCAATACACCAACAGAACAAGCATAAACAAACAGGACAAAACAAATATATATATATATATATATATATATATATATATATATATATATATATATATATATTGGCGATTCTACTAGTTAAGACTTGACCTTAGGCTTTTATACAAGAACACAGATAGTCATGTGATTGGTATGGAAAAGTAGTGAAATGATCAGCATAGACAGGTAAAGTCACATGACAGACAATGTTCAGCAGATCAAATTAAAAATATCACACAATGTTAGGTCAAAACAGCATTTGACAAAAATAGAAATATGTAAACCCTCTTAATATTTAGGTTTTTAGTACATACAGGCAAGATGGCACATGGCGTTCTTCAAAGGAACCAGATGCCTAGAAAAAAACCCAAGATGAGATTGTTACAGAAAAGGAGAGAAATCAATTTTCGCTTTCACTGTGTATATCCAAAACAATTCTCTTTGTTAGGGCCTTTTTAATTCATCCCCACCCCTTATTGAGTTTTCTATAGGGTCTATGCCTGATGTCTTACAAATCGCAACTGATCAGTCTGTTTGTAATGTAATGTAGAGAGTCATGGGGTCTATATTGGGGTTTCCAATTCTTATAGCATGTTTGTGTTAAGCCAGTCTTGCCTTATACAGTACACGCTTTGTTCTGCCTAAATAGCAACAGCCACAGGGACACTCAAGTCTACAAACCACATATGAGGTATTGCAAATTATAAATGTCTTTAATGTTATATATACACGACCTGATGCTATGTCAGTGAAACAGTTGGTCATATAACCACAATGATTGCAATTTCCACACCTATAAGGTTGCCTGCTCTGGTGGTTAAGCAAGTTTTTTGTTGTACAGGGGTGAGGTAGCTTTTCACAAGTTTGTCATTAAGGGCTGGGACTTTTCTGAAGCTGATGGCAAGGACATTTGGAGGAGCTTCTCTAAGAGGACTGTCATTTTTTACGATCTCTTTAATTATATTTGTTATATTAATTATATATCGTGTCACAAAGTACTACACACTGTTCTTGCTCTTGTTTATGGACCAGCAACTGTTCTCTAGTGAGACATTTTAGTTCATTGTGAGGTGTGGATATTATTTTATAACTTATTTTCTTATAAAATATAATAACATATTTGAATATTTGGCTGATGTCTTGAGCATTTTTTCAAAATCTTCTCAGTCATGGATTTAAATCTCTGAGAATGACTGACTAAAGGGGAAGTTATCTATCAATCAAGGAGGATGAACTGTCTGCACCAAGAGTGGCGTTGCGGTCAGTTGGTTTTCTAAATATACGTATGTAAATCACCATCCCCATCTTTAAAGAGTTTTAAGTCAAGTAAATTGATTTAAGTTAAAGAAAATAGCTTCAAGTTGCTATTAATGTTGAAATATGAGTGGAACTGACCCAGACATGTAGTGATTCCACATCCATGGTCACTGCAATGTTGCTTAAGTCTTTAATTGTATTTTATACATCTTACACAAATGGCTTGATGTAGAAATGAACATAATTTAGCTGCTGGTTCTGTAACTGACTCATTTCCACTGATTATTGTTCTTCCTTGTAGATTCTCTAAGTTATTTTAGGAAGCAAAAACAATTTTGAGATATCAGGTTAGACAATAAAGGCTCATACTCGAACTTCTCTAGTTGTCGCATTGCCTCTGTGATGTCCTGGTCTCTGCCCCACGCTTCTACTGCTCTATCTTTATCAGATCTTTTAATTGTGATGTTTGTTTATTAATTGACAGCCTTGGTTTCTTCTTTTAAATTACAATCCTTTCTTTTAGATGTGACGAGTGTCCACTTCATACATCACTTCAGTGTGACTGAATATATGTGGCATGAAGGTGGACTTGGGTTTGAATAATGTTCTTGTTGTGTCCTGCTGAGTGTAGCAGCGTTCGACTTTTTGACTGGCGTTAGTATAGTACCAAACTGTCAGTTGGAGGTTGCGGTGGGACTTGAATAAATCAACCTTTGTTTGAAACTCGCTGGTTATATTTGAAAAAAGTATATGTGGGGAATATTGTGTTTTTATCTGCAGCTGATTAAATGATAAAAATTTTCCATCTTGAATTGTTGAGTCCTCAGTCCTTTCAGGCCAGACACACATTTATCCAAATGAGAAGGCAACAATGAATGATTGCTGCACATTGTGGTCTAAACTGAAACAGCTGGAAATCTGAGTGTTTGTGTTTTGGTTGAGGACTTTGGTGGAGTACTTTGTTTTATTAACAAGTAGTGTGCACAGATGGTGTTTAGACATTTTATCTTTTTAATCTTCCTTCTTCTGCAGTTCAGTTAATTGTAAATCAATAAAACTAATGAAATGAAGGGGAATAAACCGACCTGGCCAATTGCTCAATCTGTCAGTTCCTCAACACATTAAGCTACCAGTAGGTTAAGTGATTAATTTATTCATTCTTTAGGTTAATCAAATTATGTGTTAATGATTTAACACATTTGGTCAGTCATACAATTAATAAATCTACAAAAACAGAAATCAGTAAAATATTGTAAACAAATTAATTCAATGATGCTAATAGTTAATCAGCTAAAATGAGCAAGCAACCAGGAAATTATTATTATCAGTCAATCAATCAATACATTGATCAATCCAATCAGTCAGTGATGTCAGAAGTTACTGATTGGTAGTGTAACTGTAAATGATTGAACTGTACCTGATAGATGTGTGTGTGATGTGATGTGATGTGAGTATAGATACGTAAATACTGTATAGGCCGGTGAATGTGTGTACTCATTTTAAATGTGCAGATTTTTTTCGTTTTGTTTAGTCCCATGTGATTTAGCTGCAGATACTAGCAATACAATATATTAATAAAGCTTAACATTTTATATGGAGGGAAGGACGTCCTAATGGTATGGCAAATTGCTTGTCTGGTGCAATCTGCATTGAATATTTGGGAGGCAACTATTATCCATATTTCCCGCTACTCCTGGCAGATCTGGTTTGTCCTTTCCTTACTTTGAATTCATTAGGTTAACTAATGTACCATTTACAGCAGCAGGAGGAGGGCTGTTGAGTTTGAGGCCACAGCAGCTGAAATAATTTGCTCATTTACACTTGACATGTCTGTCAAGTAAGGTTAGCTGCCTTAGTGACATACCTCTTTCACCCTTCAGTCTATCGAGCTATATCAAATCAATGTTGCTTCATATTTTTATTCTTTAGTTCAGAGTATTGTTATTGTCACCCCCCCTCTTCATGTGTGCATCTTTGCTATGTTTGCTGCCAGTTCACGCTTTTACATTTTCCTAATATGCTTTAATATTTGCACTATGGATGTGTTGATTTTGTGGCTTCTGATGTTTGGCTGCACTACAGCATTGTTCCATAGTAGGCAGCTGTTACTGTACTGAACACCGTCAGTGTGGAGTTGTAATTTAATGTCTTTAACACATAGCTAGCAGACATTTCCTAAAAGAGCATGTATTTGTATTTACTGTAAAGTACAACAGGTCTCAAAAGTTAAAACCTTAAAAAAATCAAAACAGGGTTAAAATGTTAGGATAATGTATGTTACCCTTTTATTATCCCTTAACTCATCAAATGAATGGGCAGGTATTGTTCTCCCTGCTCCTTGTTAATCATGGAATTTGTTTCACATTATTGCTTAAATTATGTGTGAAAATGTGTGTACACTGAAGTTACAGTATTTTCTGCCCTTGTTACACTACGTCTTGCATGCTGGGAAAGTCTTCTGCTTCCCTCGCTTGTGAGCGTCATAGATGGTTGAGAAAACAAATGATAAATGGGAGTCAGAGAATAAAAATAAGTATAAAAAAACAAAAAAAGCAGAAAGTATAAAAAATTGTGAGAAGACAGTCAAACCGTTTTCAAGACATCTCTATTATCTTTGTATTTCATAATCAATATTTTTACAAATTTTAAGATAAACCTGTTCTCCGTGCTGTACCTCACTGTAGCAGCCACTAGATGGCAGTGAAGACTGCTGGTAGTTTTAATGTGGCTCAGCCTGATCTGTGGTTCCTCTTAGAGAGAATTAATTTTTTAAAGAGATTATACAATTTATCTTTTAAATAATATCACATTTATATTCTGTATTATTTGATTTATAGTATTTACACATTTTTTTTCATATCTATACTAGAATACAGACTGGGTATATCCTAAACAACGTTTAGGCCTATACTGTCTGGACTAACATTGTATCTAATTCATTCTAACTCATTGTATTTTCGTTTTATAGAGGATGAACAAACAAATAAAAAAAAAAAAAACATTAATAGAAAGAAAAAGTTAAAAATAAAAACACATGTATAGGCAAGCTTCTTCTTCTTCTTCTTATGATTATTCATAGTATTATTAATATTGTTATACTTAATCTTTAGAGCACCTCTCAAAAGATGCTTAGATGTTGCTTTGCATGGTTAAATCAAGATTTTGATATTTCAAAACTACAACTGTAACAAAGAGACAGCAAAACTTGGGTAGTTAAAGGTAAAACAATTAAATTAATTAAAATACAATAAAATTCAAAGAGATATACTAAAACTGAATAAATAAAACTCAGAGACATAAATGTTCCCAGAACATTTACCAGAACTGAAAGCAAGTCAGGCCAGTTTTATTCATATGGCCCATATGCTTTCACTCTAAATTCACCATTTAACAGGAGAACAACAGGTTACAAATTAGATACTGCTATTATTTTACATTTTTCTTTAATAATAAAATCTATTTGTTTTTTTTACATTACATGCTGTACTGACTTAGTTTACATCTGCTGCAGTATCTGTGTATTTTATTTCTGCTTTGTTTCTGTAAAAGACTTTATGGGTTGTTGATAGTTTCTTGACTGTGAATTCAGCAGCAGAAGAAATTCAGGAGATAAGATTATAAAATAAAGGATTGTCTATTATAAAATAGATTTTTTTGAAACCTGCAGATGCTAAATGCATGTTCTGGTTGTCATTTCTCCGACAGCTTAACTAGTTTGCAGTGACCTAGAAGTGTATTAAATTTAGATCATCATCGTCCTCCGCAGGAAGTGTTTAATCTCAAGATGTTCTACATCCATTTTGAAAAGGTTGGTCTGATTGAAATGTATTCATCAATAGTCTATTTAAAAATGTACTTCATGTCTTTAAAGATGTTGCTATTTTGTCAAGGAAGGTTTTAGGATGACTCATAACTTCAACCAAGAGCCTAAGTTTATTTTAGGGAGACTTGTTCTGGGGACAGGCGTTATTCTATAACAATATGAGTTGTGTTCTGTAATCTTACTGCACTTGGGATACTATTTGTGTGTAATACACTGGTATACTATGGCTTATGTAACCCTTTGACACTGAACATATCATCTTTTGGTCAATGATTCAAATATGCTTTATAAGTTTGAGTGTATTAATTTTTTGTTTTAAACAGAAGGGGCTGCTGACGTTGATGAGAATGTCATCTGGTCAAAAACTACAAATAAAAATTTTGTCCCGTAAACGTTGCTAGATAAAAAGTTAAGGGATCAATACATTCATTACAATCCATTCAGAGGAGGATGTGGATGTGTTTACTAAATCTTATCCAATCCAATAGTTGATGAGGCTTTTAAATCTTAACCTCAAATGTAAAACTCACATGGGTCCTAGAGGAAAAGTCAGCAAATTCAGAAGGATTCGCCCTTTTGGGACACATTTTGTATTTACATAGCTGAAAAGAACTCTGATTTTGCTTTTGATTTATCTGTTTATTTTATTTATCCAGGTTTCAGCAAATTATGTTTTAAGAAGAGATTTAAAAGATGACACAGACTCATCCAGGATTATTTTTTTCAGGCATGTTATCCCAGAGCACAATGAAGGCTCTGTCCCCCTAAAACTCACCTGAATTTTTACACGATGAGACAAGATGGTGGTAAATGCTGATGCCAAAAAACAGTGTTAAACAGGTTAAGTCAGTAATGTCAATTGCACAGCAATATCTAAATCTGCTAATTAGCTAACATTAACCACCATTAGCTTCCACATCAAGTAAGACAATAGTTGCAATACCTCAATGGTGTATTGATTAGAGGTGTGATGAGATCTCGTGCCATGAAAAAACTCATGTCATGTCGCTGAAAACTACATATACCTCCTTTAAATAGTGACTCATTCTTGTGAACTTAATGTTGTGCAGCGTCTCATCTCGTGAGCTAAGTGTATCATCGCAAGAAAAATAACGAAAGCATGAATTTGATTCTGTTTCAACACTTCATTGAGGATATACAGTATGTTGCATACAATGAGTGAAATATACTGTACAAACTTTACACTAAATCTTAAATCATGACTATATGACTACATTTTATTACAAAATTATGTTAATATTAATTCATGATTCCAAGTTGTAATTAAAAACTAATAAAAATTAGTTATTGAGTGTTTTGTTTTATATGTGTTTAGGTAATATGCAACAGTGAAACAGCTATTTGCATCAAATGTCAAGTCGCTCATTCTACATAATTTTGATATTTTGAGTTGGGTTTCTTTCATTGCCCTTAGAATCAAACTCCGTGGGCTGTGGTTGATCACAATGCAT
This sequence comes from Lepomis macrochirus, assembly GCA_024633595.2. NCBI lineage: Eukaryota > Metazoa > Chordata > Actinopteri > Centrarchiformes > Centrarchidae > Lepomis > Lepomis macrochirus. The sequence goes on along the minus strand of JALXJV020000004.1, from coordinate 10,564,010 downwards.
TTGTATGATGGACCCAAAGGTGGATCCAGTGTTGAAGAGGCCACACAAAGACAATAGCACAAAAGCACATGATCATATTGAGGTTCACTCTGTCAAGCTGCAGGCTGCCTCTGAATTGGTCATCATCCAGGAGACTGACTGAGAGCTGCCTCGCCTTGATGCAAGAGTCCAGTCTCTGCAGTCCTCAATCAATCTGACAGAGTTTTAATCAATATGTTTTGAAGTCCTATAACTCAGGTCTTGCTGTGGGGCTCGGAGCAGAAAAAAAATATCTACTGAAAATCAATGAAGTCACAGTTTCCCAGCACAGCCATTTGGTTTGAAGGTGACGGCTTTGGAAAATAACAGGAACCAATAAAAGAGAGATAGGTGACGAGAAACAGAAAGGGAAAGAGGGGTGGAAATTAGAGAGACAAGACAGGAAGACATGAACATAGGACCACGAAAGCAAACGTTTTACAAAATAATATTGAACACGTTTTTCATTTAAAACATAAAAAATGGTACAGTGGGAACAGCTTTTAGTATTATTGTTAAAGTAATCAACTGCTTCTATGGATCAAAAGGCTTGGGACAGAATCATTCTGTATAAATGTTATTTAAATAATTTGCTTATTGTAATCAAGTGTTCATGGTCCTTTTTTATTCACAACAACATATTTAAAGTAGCCAATTTGCATTGCTGATGTTACAGTTTTAGGCAATGATCTAATCATAATTTGAACTGCTGCAAGCTACATTTTATATACAATACTGTACTGTATTACTGTATATTGCATTTGAATTACACACAATTTGTACAGTAATTTGAAAACTTTAAACAGCTTTACTGTATTTTGAATCACTCAATAAAAATCAATACCGAAACTATCCATTTAATCACTGGATATAGATATATATGAATATAAATTAATGTAATAAATATAATAATTTCAATTTGATAGTAATCTGTATTAGAAATAAAGAAAAGGATTAAAAAAAATCATCCGCCTGATCAGTTTGACCTGCACATACCTAATCATAAAATAAAATGTTATTTTTATATTTATGTTTTTGCACAATTTAACCAACTGAGATACAATGTGTTAATTTGTGAGCTTTAGATATGTTGCATAGTTTTGATGAGAGTGCCAAATTCCACAACAAAAGCCATCACCTGTGTAAGATAAAGCAGAGACAAAATAATTTGAGGAAGTCCAAAGACTGGCAGTGATGAAGGGATTCACGCACTTTATCCTGTGTCTAGATTTTAAAACAGAGGTTTTGCCTCGTTTGTTGTGAAGATGTCCGTTAATGGTCCTTGTCTCTGTGCTGCAGATTGAATCTCAATTGCATGTTGGTAAAATCCCAGGAGAGTACAGGTTCAATTCCTCATTCTACTCTTTTGTCAGCACTCAGCAATCAGTCATTCAGAGAGCTCGAGCGGGAAGGGGACGAGGCCTGTGTTTCACAATGTAACTGTGTTTTCTGAGTACATGTGTACAGATTTTGCATGTGTGTGTGTGTTTGTGGGTGTGTGTTGTAGAGAAAGAACAGCTGTCTCCCTATTCCTGTCATTCAAGGTCTTTCAAGGTTTGCGTTATACTCTAGAGACCACTCTCACACACATACACAAACACAGTATCAATTAGTGTCCTAATTCAACACATGGAGGATCTAAGCAGGTTTTGAATCACAGTGTGTTCACACAGTAAAAGTTCAAACCAAAATAATGTAGACTCAAAACTGCAGTATGCACAAAACTATTTTTGAGTGTGCTGTTGAAGAACAACTTATTCAAAATATGTTTTTGTGCTACCAATTTATGTCTCATGTCTTAATCGCATGAAGCAGTTTACACTCCAACAGAGGAGGTTAAATAAAAATAGATGGTACAACACAGTTAAAAATGCTGTGTTATTGTAATATTGGCAGAATAGATGGTTATCCCACTGCTAGACTCTTAGCCACTATTAGACAATCTTCTTCAACTATTCGGGCTGACCCCAAATAGTTTTGAAGATTCGATGCGTCGACAGGCAGAGCCTGATTCAACTGTCAATCTCACAGTTAAGCTTTGCAGCTGCGTTATGAAACGATGATCATACCATTTATATGGGGGTGCTCAATGTCTGATTTTACATAGAACTACGAGTTTTATCCCAATAAGTTAATATACAGCCCATTACAATATATATTTCAACATATAATGCTGTAAATAAAAATGTTAAAAAAAGCTTTTAATAAATGTTTTTTAAGTGAATAAATCCAAAATTGTAATCCTAACCCATAAGGAAGGGGGGTCAGTGAGGATGTGTGGGCGTAGCTTATATATAGTGGCTGAAGAGACAAAGGCCCATCTTCAGCGGTGTTTTACCGAGCTGTCCATACCTTCCGAGGCATTTGGATCATTTATCACCAGTGATGAACCACACAAAGAATTTTATATCGTTTTTAAATAGTACTTTAAAGTGCATGCCATTGTCGGCCGCACGGCACGCACGCAAAACTCGGCAAAGGCCACTGAATGGCAGGCGAGCAGAGAGGAAGGGTCTACAATAAGCCTCAGTTTAGCTGGAAATGTACAGCGTAAGTTACACTGACTAATAAATGGAGACTGCAGCTCTGCAGCTTCGTAAGATTGAAGGGGAGCTACTATGTGTAATACCCGCCCCCACAATCACCGTCACTCAAACAAATGAGATTAAACTAGCGCCGGCCAATCGCCGTTGCTGTTCAGACTACATAATTTGCCGTTTTGTGACAGGAAGTTTTGAAGACGTTGCGGCTTTCACACTAAGTGACTGATTGGTGACTGGGGGGTCACACACTACAACGACTCACCTGACTGCTGCCAAATCACGTTTTGTCAAGAAAACACATGTGAAATGTGAAACGGAAAATGATTCAACACCACACACGAAACAGTTGTTGTTTGTTATCATAAAGATAGCAATTACAAACACAAAGAATGTGGGTGAAAGAATGGAGTAGCACATGCAGGTAACAGAAATTGTACAGAGAGAGCTGGAGGTAAGTAAAAGGTGTTTTGCAGTGAAAAAGCAGCTGCCTGCTCTCATTGGCTGGATTTGGATGGCGTGTCGGCCGACTCCTCCAGATATTTGCCATGCTAGATATCTGTCTGGCGTCTGCGATACTTCAGCAATGCGTCAGGGAGCTGTTTTGATGCGTTGGTGATCAGTTCACATATAATGAGTGGTGACCGCATATGGATCGCTGATTTACCCCTGATCACAGCCAGACGGACGCCGAGCTCACCGACCAGCAAATCGGGCTGAAAATTGTGTTGTGTGAACTAGGCTTTAGTCAAGGACAGCCCAAGTAGCCACATAATTTAAATTGCCAAAATGAGCAACTGTGTTTAAATTTGGAGTGACCACAGTAATATTTGAATCCAGATACAAATTACAGCTGAATCAAATGTGTTAACATTGCCATATGGAAGCTTTCCATTTGACAATTCTGGACAAATTTGTTGATACTTATGTCGTTTTTAGGAGATCTCAATTCTGTCAGAAATTCACAATATATCTAGCTCTAGCTAACATGAACGGTCCTGCTGACACAGTTGTTTTATGTCATCCAAGGTCAGCACTATCAAGGTAATTTTCTATTAGTCAAAGGAACAAATCTGCATGTCAAAGTTTACCAGGAATGTACCAAAAATACACATGGCTCTTGATAACTTAAAGAATTCCACCTGTGCATTCATGTGATGTGATCATTAGCATAATGGATGCTCATAAATTGCTACATCAGGCTACTTGTTCCATTCCTTTTGTGGTCAAGTTTCATTCACAAAAATGTTCTTCAAGAGTAAGAATGAGAGTTTCACACCACTAGGCTTCAAGTCCTGCTGTTGAATCAGTAATATATTACATATTACATGCCACAGTATTCCAATGTGAGTACTCCAGCTAGCATATTCAGGTTTTTCAAAAGTGTGACAAGGGCTAATCCAGGCTTCTTATATGATGGGCAAACACTTAAATACATGCTCCAAAAACCTGAGCATAACTTGGATACTGGTGTGGATGTGAGCATACTCTCTGATGTAAGACATTTAAGGAATGCAGGAAACGAACAGAAATGCCAGTGAGGCAGGAACTGTCCTTTGAGCAGCCGGTCTCTGTTTTCATGGCTCCCGCTTGCTTCCTCAGATTAACAAGAACAGAACAGTTATTTATAGAGCATGGAGAACAGGGGATTAGTGCTATTCCTGTTGTGTTTTGGATGCTTCTTTGATGACTCAAGGTATGGAAGTGTGTACTTGTGTCTATACTGTATATGTCTATGTATATATTGAACCTTTCTTCCTCTAACACTGCTCCACACACAACCCTGCTGTCAACAAGAATGCATTGTTTGTGCTTACCTACCTGTCTGTAGCATCTGTAGTATTTATGTATGTGTTTCTGTTTACAAGTGCATTTACCTGGTGTGAATGTACTTTCTGTTCTCATGTGTAGAATGTAGCTGTACAGACGGGAACAAATGAAGCCACAGCCTTTACAGTCACCAGACCACCAGACACCATATGTCCTTTGGAATGAGGTTCATCCCTCCAATATAGTTCTAGTTTATTGGGTGTGAACGCTGCAAGCATTCGCAGCCTATGTTATTCCACACCTTTATTGTTGATGTCCTTTTGTATCTTGTCATTATGTGAACCATTGCTGCAAAACAAAATGCACACTAGTTGGACAATAAAGAACTTTGAACCTTGAACTTGAACAACAGACTTCACAAGGAGCACTGAAGCTAAGACACATTTGTTTAGTGACAATTAAGCCCTCTGCTTTCTCTCTGGTAGATGAGTCAAACAAGCAGCAGGTTCCTGTTTATTTTGTGACTGGCTGTATACAGAAACAGGACAGGATATTAAATAACCCACAGGAAGGTGGCTGTGGTGGCAGTATGTGTGTGTTTGTGTGTATGGGGACATGTTTTTTGATTATCTCAAATTAACACAAAATGACACAGACTGATATCAATGTGCAAAATTCACACTGCTCCACATATAGCTAAACATCTTTCTGCTGACTTAAAAACAGCTTAAACAGCTCAAACTAATACCAAGACGTTACGCTGGCACCTCACGTTAACCTGCATATAACCCTGTATTGTGAAGGATTTCACTTTATAAGCACTTTTGCCAAGAAATCTGTCCAGCAAAACCTGTAGAAACAGTTAAATGTTGAAAATATTGTAATAAATTCCATATACATAAAGATTACAATCGACAAAGCCTAAATTTTTATCAGCTGCTCCAACAACAAACTGTTGAACTGAACCACAGTGTTATTTAGTATGTTATGTTATTCCACCATTTCCAGGAGTTCAGCAATACCAACCTTGGCAGACATCCTTTGTGTTAGCAGCTTTTAAAAGGTTAAAACATAATTACTCCTTAAGTTGATGTCATTGCTGAAATGTTTAATTAAGTGATCAGATAATTAATCAACAGCAATGCTGATAATCTCTGTAGTACTAGCTTCTCCAATGTGAGAACTTGCTGCTCTGGCTTTCATTAGTCAGGTAGTCACAGAAAAAAACCCTAAAACCTCAAACTCCATTCAAGAGCTGTTCCTTGTAAATGGGACAGTATCAGGGGATTGTTGCAACATGGCTGTTTTCTCTTGTAACATAAAAGTCTGCGGACCTGTGTGATGTTACACTGTCTTAAAATAAATGAACAAAATGTTCAGTCTCCTTGCCTGTTGTTCCTGTTACGGAAATTATTGGGAGCAAGTCAACTCTTACTGCAGAATAAGAAATTCAGAATGTCTTCCATAGCATGAGGCCAATTTGAATAGAGTGGGTACAGGGTGTAATCACAGCACAGTGCCAAACTCAAGTCTGAAGATTGTCCTTTTAGTCCACAATATTTATCCCACTGGTATTCCATAGAGTCTATAGTGTATCCCTACAAGCGGTGCTTGAAGTGAAAAAATAAGTAAATAAAAATGGTCTACATTTGGTAGCTAGTCTCTAATTTGATGAATTTCGGTTTAAACTGCATCAACATTTACATTAAATAATCAAACTCAAGCATAGCGTTGTCACGCGCCGGGCGTCATGTCGTGGTGCGCGGATAGAGCCACACAGACGCAGTTCAGGCAGCTAGCTCCTCCTTCCCCACTGTCTCTGCCTGATTCACTGCAGGTTACAATGTTCAGATTGAAGCTACATAGCAATCTAAGCTACAGACAGCTTTCATTTAGCTCGATGCACATCTAGCTTTGCCAAGGTAGCGTGAGTACAGTGTGCTTTTACTAACATAGAGGATGAGAGATGTGAACAGGGTGGATCAAATAACCCTTTTAACATATTATGCTTGTTAAACGGATATATTGACAAAGTTGTCTTTTACTCTTGAGGTTTTATTGCACATATTGCTGTAACGAAGTTAGCTGATGTCAACTCAAGTACCTTAGCGTTACCTTCACTTCAGTGTGTCTCTGTGCTTGCCAATGTTTGTGCGTGTGAGCCCGCATATGTGTGTTCTTGTGCAAGAGGCGACACAGAGCAGCAGAGGCTGCAGCCTGATAATAAACAGCAGCCCATTTAACACCATGCTTCAGTGCCCATCTAGTGTCTGATTAAACATGTAAATCACATATGCCTGCTCTGTTCTGTACAGGGGTTCTTTACTGCTGCTCTCTGCCTTGGGCTTTACTGTATGTATGCGCATGGATGGGCAGGGAGCTGCTCTCCCGCCTCATGGCTTTCCACGTAGGCGCGTGGATGGGCAGGGAAATCCCAGAACGGAACCATACTGCCAATTATGACTACATGACTACAATATCAGTCTTTGATGAAAGTTGTCCTGACCGAATTATAATTCTTACTATTATTTAATAATTAATTATAGAATTTAACTCACCTAAAGGCAGCACACTGCTAGACTATTAGCTAATTTAGTCTCATACTAAACACTTTGGAACACTGATTAATAATTAAATTAATAACTATAACAATAAATAGTACCATCAATAGCTGATAGGTTGAAGGATAGGAGAGTTCTACATGGAAGAGGTTAGCGATACATTCACTCTGCAACATTATAGAAACAGCATGTATATCCACAAGCATTTATTTACACACAAGATTCATTGAGATGAAATCTAACTAAAATGATCTAAACTGAAAGGACAAAGATGTGTGTATGATAAGGATAGAGAGCTTTGTTCTGCCTCTGTATGTCTAAGCATGAACACGCGTGGTCAGAACAAATAGAGCCTGTAATGGTGGGGGCTTTAAAGTTCGTCTCCACCATGTGTGGTTTTTCTTAAGGCAGTCTTGCAGTCTTTTACTGTGACATTTTCTGATCATGCACAGGATCGCTGCATCTGTTCTCAGATTAAGCTGATCGGCACTGAGCTACTTCGTTGCTTCTGTCAACATGTGAAGTTAGCGGCTAGACTTTGTGTCATAACTGCTAGCTAACACAGCTGATTTGTAGAGGTCCTAGGCTGGCACTTGTGTCGCTGCCTAAAAGAGAGAGTTCTGCTGCGTGTCCGCTCTGAGCAGGCCACACTGGGCGACAGCTTCGGCCATAGGCAGCTTCAGTGGTCGAGTCCAGAGAAAAGAGTAAACAGTCACACTGACTGTGTGACTGCGGTTTCAATCCCTGGGTTCAGGCCTGAGTTCAATGGCTCAGTTTAACAACAAAAGTTCAGTTAAAATGACACAGTTTAAAGGTTCAGTGTGTAAGTTTTAGTGACATCTAGTGGTGAGTTCATCCAGTGTGTGTTTATGTGCTCTTAAGTCAGAATGTGGAATAAACATAGAAGCTGCAACAAAGATATGATGGATTAGCATTATCAGAACATATAATCACGCAGACATCTAGTTCACTCTCATTGGTGGAGAAAGGACTCTATTTTCATACTTAAGAAAAAGTACAGATACCACATGAAAAATGTTATTTAAGTAAAAGTCACCCAGTACAAACCTACTCAAGTAAAAGTAAAGAGTACCTGGTTTTAAAGATACTTAAGTAATCACGTGTGAAAGTACTACACATCAAAATCTATTGATCTTGCGAAATGCAGTCTATCATTCACTCAAGACAGGTTTGAATAAAGCATTATAAGTTATAGTGAATCACAATAAGGAAAACGGAGTCTGGGTATGTTAAGATGAGACAAGGAGGCGGAAACCAAAACTAACTGAAACACTTTTCAATTTACAATCTCACCAAAAATCCACGTTAATGTCAGCACCTCTGATGAAGTGCAGCTCCCTGACAGAGATAAAGCTACGACTACAGAGAAAGAGTTAATTCTACTTCTGCTGGTAAATTCTACCAGTCCTGCAAGTGACCTGAACATGACATGTGTATATGAGCCATACCTCACCTTTACCCACATTATTTCTGACATGAAATAGATTGAACTAATCAATAATGAAAAGAACAATTTGCAGTCCTAAATTGCACCCATTAAAATATAGACAGAAAACTGGGAGTGAAGGGGAGATAATGTGAAGTAAAAGCAGTGAAATTAGAAGCTCCTTGATTAATTGTGGTGCTGATGTTTAATCCTTCTTGTTAAGTGTAGCATTACTCTCAGCATCTCTGAGTGAAGAAGAAAGAAAGCAATAATCACTCTCGTTTGTGTGCACGTCACCACTTCTCCCTCAAGACAATCTCCATCTCCCATGGTAGAGCTTCTTAATCTCTGGGCAGTGTCAGTGGCCTTCTGGGAAATCTGCGGGACGAGCGATGACGGCAGAATGCAGAGCTGACGTCCTGTTAACTCAGCAGAAAACACAATGAACTCCTGGAGAGGAGTAGCAGATGGAGGAGCGGGTCAATCATCTCTAGACTGAGGATGTGTGTGTGTGTGTGAGTGTGTGTGTGTGTGTGTGTGTGTGTGTGTGTGTGTGTTTTAGTGATTGGTCACACGCACTGACTACAGTACTTGCTGCTGTTTTCCAAGAAATGGCATATTTGCCTGCTATATCAATAATCACTCATAACAGAAAGATGGACTTAAGCTCTCTAAGCTTTATAAGTACCACCCACGTAGCATGCACGTCAGTGAAATCCAATGAGAGAGCTAGAGAGAGAGAGATAGATAGATAGATAGATAGATAGATAGAGCCCAGAAAACTTAACATGACCCATTTCTTCATGCATGAAAAGGTAAAGTACTGTTCTTAGTACTGTTTTCAGGTACTTGTACACTACTTTCTTATTTCCCTGTCATGCTGCTACTATATAGTTCCACTCCAACACATTTCAGAAGAAAAAGTCTGCACATAACCAATATTAAAGGACTGGGATCAGGTTTGGGGCCAAAGAAACATCACTAGCTTTTATGGATGACTCATAGCAAAAATGCTAATAAGGATGAAAAATAAAATATAATCTTGGTCAAAAATCATCATAGCTGTTTCTAAAGACAGACACAGTTTGTGGACAGTGGGAAGAGGAGAGGATGAAGAGACAGACAAAGGGAGAGAGAGAGAAGGAAGGAAGGATGGAAGGTAGAAGAGGTGATAATTGAGAGTCTGAGCTCTAGTTTCTAGTTTCTATATAAGCTGTGTGTCTGAGGCCGCGCCCCACTTTCTTTCCAAACTAGGCTGAGACGCCCTAAAAGGAATTGAGTGCGGCACTTCAGACAGAGAAGCCAAGTACTTGAGGTTTGACAGTCTGGGACACACACATGCACACACAAACACACACATTTGTACTTCTGTTATTCTGGGGTCCATCACTGGCGTGATACATTCAATTGTCTGTAGCTATACCTTTCACAATCAAAGCCACACGCATAATCCCAACACTTGATGTGACACAGAGCTATTTTTGCCTTGAATTAAATAAACCTAATGTTGTTTATTTGCCTAAAGTTAACCATTAGTTTGGCACATGTTTAGTGCTGATTTTGTAGAAGATGCAGATTCATTTTGACACAAGTAAGGCAGTCCTTCCTCTGCTTGTTTAAACTATCATGTAATCTCCTCTCTAACTTCTCAAACAAGGTAAGCTCATGATTAAAACCACAACTAGCATAAAAGTTTGATCTCAAATCTTCTTGTCTTTGTTAGGACATTCAAACTTCTTTTTGCAGTGGACCAAAGACTGCAGCGCCTTACGTTTAACAGTCTTATCTCAGAGAGGAGCTGCCTGCAGGCAGAAAGGATTTAATGGGACAGAGCTGCTTGTCCAAAATTAGAAATACCTCATGATCAAAATATCAAAGTAGCACTTCCCCAGACTGTGGCTTTTTCTTGATTTTAGTGCATGGTTGAAAAAATCTGCTACCAATCAAAGTCCCATTGGTAGTAAGTTTTAGTAATTTAAACAGACACACAGAGAAGCCACATACTTCAAGTCTTCAGTCCAAGTCACATACTTCCAGGTAGAGGTGAAATGACTCAGTCAAACACAACAACTTGATCCAAAAGACAGCAATCCCTATACATTTAGAGTAATGCAATCCACTGAAAAACAAAAGTGAAATAAATACTACCTTTGTGACAAAACGTAATTGTTGTCGACCTTGTGTTACATTGTGTTTCCAGGCTTTGATTCACTCTATGGTATTTTCTAGTGATGCTAGCGTCTGTCCAACACTTGAACTTCATGGTTCTCAAATGATGAATACTGCTGAGTTTAATGATGTCCTGATAGTTCCTTTAGCACTACAACATGAGGTTTACATTTTTGGCTTTGGTTCATATATTGACAATTATTGGGTGGATTGCTATAACATTTGTTACAGAGGATAACTTCTCTTTTGAGCCAAAAGCAGGTCAGAATTTTTACTTCCTGCTCAGATGATTCACACTGAATTCAGTCTTCCAGCAGCTCAAAGGCATAATCCCTCCCTTTCCTGGTAGGCTTTTAATGTGAAACATCTACAATGCAAAGCAATTCAAGTTTATTTGTGTGGCACATTTCAACAACAAGGCAATTCAAAGTGCTTTACATAAAACATAAAAGCATTATAGGGAAATTTAAAAAAAGACATTGAAATACAATTTTTAAAAGGGTGAAATAGAAATTAGAAACAGGATAAAATGAATTGTAAAAGAGGTAAATAGAAAATTAAAACAGGATAAAAAAGAAAAGTTACAGTGTAGTGTAAGATATTAATCTACAGCCTTAAATTTGATTTAACTAAAGGCAGTGGTAAAAAAGAAAAAAAAGGAACTAAAGTGCTTAAAAGAACTTATAGTTTCCGCATACCAGCAGTTTTCTGGGAGTTTGATCCAGATATATGGAGCATCCAGAAAGTGTAGTTTCGATGATGGTATTTAACATCAATCAAAAAATGGTTTAGTAAAAGAAACTAGCGTTAATAAATTCATATGAACTTTTTAGAAACTCAGATAAGCAGAGTGTATCTGATCTATTTTTGCAGGGTACAGAGTATAAGAACCAGTCCCACATGTTCTTCTGACACAGCATTTCTCATCCAGTCACGCCTGGATACATTAACTAAAAGCTCTGTAAAGCCAAAAATGGTCTGTTACAAACTGATGACGTTGTCTGGATGACTTCCAGCCGTAATGTTCATTACAGCAATGTAAAAGAGATGAACAGCAAGATCATATGCAGACACCATTTTAAACAAATACTCACAGCAGCCATGTGAGCACTATTTCCAGGCCAAGTGTGGACATAAAGAGATTTGATTTCATGTTTGTCTGATCTTAAGAATCAGATCTCACAAATCACACTGAAATAACAAGTGTAACCTCCGGCAATGACACAGAACAGCGGAGCTCGGCAGGCCTCAGCTATGACAGGAATGCATCCTGCAACATCTAACCTTTCCGATGAAAATGTCACACCAGCAAATTAAGATGGCCTACGAGCTATTTATGGTGTGGAGCCGGAGCCAACTGCATTATTTCACCCACCCGGGGATGATCCTCATCTGTTATCTACTGAATAAGATAACAGTATATATATATATATATACACAAAGAAACAATGACACTAAGGAGCTGTGGATACAACAGAGACTCTAAGAAGTGGGTTGAATGTGGTGTCTGGTGAAATTTGGTCAAGTAAGCATGATGTCATATAGTGCATGTAATGAGCTCAGAGCTAAAATAAATATATAAAATTAAAATTCCCGTCTATTAGAAAGACTGTGTGAGGAAGACAAGCAGAAACAGGAAGGAGTCTGACAGTGAAACTGCATGGTGTTTAGTAAAGTTTGCGTAGTCAGGGCAGCTGCATGTCTCTCCTTCAACTGTTTAGTCAATGTATTGATTATCTCAGTATTGTGGAGAGGTTAGGTATTTCATAACCATGAACACCAGTGCTTATCAAGCCTGTCATGGAGGTGCAACTGTATCATGTGTGTGAGATTTACATCTGCCATTTGAAGCTGAACACACATTTAAGGCAACAGCTGATGTGCAGGTAAAACTTAACTGGTTTATTACTAGTATGTTAGCTGCAAATGATGTCTCTTGCTCATTCCTTGGTAATGTTTCTTAATAACATGTTTTAACTTTGCATGGTTGTATAGTATCGTCTTTGGGTGGGTTAAAGGAAAGTGAGAAAAACAGGGAAAGCAAAAAAACTCTTTGTCTTTTTTGGTGAATTTGGATGAAATGCAGTGAGAGGCCCAAAAGCTAAAATGGAAATCAAATGTTTGTTGATTTTGTTTGTAGAGATTAAACTGTGTAATCTCTTTATACTTTCCAAACTGAAATCTGTCCTCCTAAAAAAAAAGAAAAGACTATCTTGAAGGATTTCATTCCTCAAGATAGAGAAGCAAAACCTTGTTTTAAAACATTAGTTATATAATTTACTTAGAGCTTAATATACTACTTTCTATTTTTTAAGATTATCTCCTGCTGTTACTGATTCCTTTTGGTGCCACTACAACCTTTAAACATATTTCACATAATCTGTTCTGAGGTGACATAGCAAAGAGCAGGTCCATTCAAAACAAATGTAATCATTTTAAATTTCTATTCAATATCAAAGTGAGAGCAATTTGTACAATACTAAACTTTGATACTACATTTAGCAACTGGGTCAGCAATGTAATGATGATCTTCATGTATTTAAGTTTCTATAATAATAATAATAATAATAATAAGCTTTATTTATATAGCACTTATCAAACAAAGTACAAAGTGCTTCACAAGAAATCATACATAAAATACAAAAATGCATAACAACAAGGATCACAAAAGTAAAGTAACGAGTAGTATCAGATAAAGAAGTAAGGAAGTAAGACATTAAAAACAAAGTGATAAGAACGGTGAGGCAAAAATGATAGGCAAAAGGCAGCTCATATGAAATCTAGATATGCTTTCCGATAAAAGTACATTTTTAAAAGAGATTTAAAAGAAGAAGCCGACCTAGCCAGCCGAATCTCCTCAGGTAAACTATTCCAGAGCCTCGGGGCCCTGACAGCAAAAGCTCGATCACCTTTTGTTCTTAGTCTGGTTGCAGGGACAGACAAAAGGCCCTTGCTGGAGGATCTTAGACCACGGGAGGGCTTATAAGGAGTTAAAATATCTAAAATATAATCAGGAGCCATGCCATGAATAGCCTTAAAAGTAATAAGTAGAATCTTAAAATCAATCCTAAAACAAACAGGGAGCCAGTGCAGTGATGCTAAAATAGGGGTGATATGATCATATTTTCTTGTCCTGGTTAGGAGCCGAGCAGCTGAGTTCTGTACAGTCTGCAATCTATTCAGGGTTTTTTGATTGACGCAAGTGAAGAGGCTGTTACAATAATCAATACGCGAAGAGATAAAAGCATGTATAACAGTTTCTGCATCTGTAGTACTTAAAATAGGCCTTATTTTTGCAATATTTCTAAGGTGATAAAAGCTAGACTGGACCAGTTTAGAAATATGATGCTCAAAGCATAACTTATTATCAAATAACACGCCAAGATTTCTTGCAACAGGCTTCACATGTTGTAGCAGGTAGTCAGAGGAGTGTAGAATCTGATTGCAAAGATGTTGGGGACCTATAACCAGGATTTCAGTTTTAGAGGAGTTAAGTTGTAGGAAGTTATTTGACATCCAATGTTTTATGTCAGTGAGGCAGTCTTGTAATGAGCACAGTGTGCTAAGATCAGTGGGCTGTACAGGTAAGTATAACTGTGTATCATCTGCATAACAATGGAAGGAGATATCATGCCTGCGTATGACATCACCCAGAGGGAGCATATATATAGAAAACAAAATAGGTCCAAGGATTGACCCCTGAGGCACACCGTAGTTGATGGTAGCGATGGAAGATTTAAAATTATTTATAGAGACATAGAACTTCCTATTAGCTAAGTACTGGGCAAACCAGTTTAGTGCAGTACCAGATACGCCCACCCAGTGCCTCAATCTGTTTAACAGGATGCCATGATCAATAGTGTCAAAGGCAGCACTTAAATCCAACAAAACCAGTATTGAACATTTGCCCGCATCAGCGTTCATTAGGAGGTCATTTGTAACTTTCAAGAGTGCCGTCTCAGTACTGTGGTGCTTACGGAAACCAGACTGGAACTTTTCAAAGATACAATTGGTTTCCATTGCAGCAAGAAGCTGCTTCGAAACTATATTTTCAAGGATTTTTGAGAGAAATGGCAGTTTGGAGATTGGGCGGTAGTTATCAAGGATATTAGGGTCAAGGCTAGGTTTCTTTAAGACAGGTTGTATACATGCCATCTTGAAGTAGACCGGGACGCACCCAGTAGATAATGAACTGTTAAATATAACAACCAAAGTTTTTACAACAAATTAATCAGCCATTAAATTAAAACCATAAATGTCACATTGTCTGGGAACCATAATTGTCTTAAGGATAGATGGGGTTGACACATAGAGAAAGAGCCACAGGTCGGTTTTGAACCTGGGCTGCTGCAGTAAGGATTACAAGGGCTTGTACATCTGACAGGAGAGCTAAACTGGGCCCAATGAAAAATTGTCCCAATCCATCTGTTATGTCCTTGTGTTTAAAGATGTTTTGTTATTGTGTTTCGTATTAGTTTCTGTGTTCATTCCCTGCCCTAGTGTTTGGTCTTCTCTGTAGTATTTGTTACTTTGTTTATTCAAGTTTAAGTGTTTCAAGTTTCAAGTGTTCATCAGTGTTTCTAGTCTTGTGTCTATGTTCTTTACTTCTGTAGGTTTTGTCTAGTCACTTATGTTGTCTGTTATGTTTCATGTTGTGACATTGTTCCTTGTGTGTTTCAGTTAGCTTTACTTCCTGTTTTAGTTTGTAGTAGTCCGCCCTGGTGTCTCGTCTTGTTTTACTTCCTGTGCTCGTCTTTGATTGTCTTAGTGGTCTCACCTGTGTAATTAGTTTCTCCCGCCCTGCTCGTTTGTCCCTGGTGTAAATATGTCTGGTGTTCTCTTCGTGTTACCCCTCCTGTCTGTCATGTGCGCGCTACTCCTGTTGCCAGCCTCACTAGTCTTGTTCTTTTGGATTTCTGTTGGATTACCTGTGTTGGATTTTTGTTTCGTTCTCTTTTTGCTTTTCATGGACTCAGCCACTCAGTGTGTAAGTGTGCTTGCTTTTTGTTTAAATAAATCACTTTTTTTGAACTGAACGTCATTTGCCTTGCGTCCTGCATTTGGGTCCTCCAACCTGCCTCACCACCATGAACTATAACACCATCCAGTAGGTGTTAAGATATTGCACTGGATTAGTGCAAATTTTGACCTGGCAATCTGGCATTATTACTCAGCAAATCAAACAATAACAAAACTGAACTGATATGGTGGCATAATGGACAATCTGGCAGATAACTGGTGTTTGTGGGCAGATACTGACTGCGAGTGACTGGTTGGGGAGTGAGGAGCAGGTGTGCTGGCCAGTGGAGTGATAGGGGAATGGTAGGAAATGACAGAGGACTGCTGCTGGACTGGCAGGGAGTAACAGATTGAAATTACAGGAATGTAAGAAACTCACAGCATGGGAAATAGACAGCAAAATGCAGAAATTTTATGATGAAGCAGTTGGTATGCCAATGTGTCACTGAGATGTTAAAGTGTACTCCGATTTCTTATCGCTCACATTCAGAACCTGGATTTCACAACAACACAGTTTGGGTCTGAGCCTCTGTAAGCTCCCAGGGATCATCAGTCATCTGCTGCCCAACCTGCACACTTCATGCACATTCATACAGATTCATCATTCAGCCCTCAGCCCTTCTGTGTGAGTTTATGTGTGTAGAGGGAAATACATTTAGCTAAATCCAATACTGCAGATTTACGTTGTGTTAGGGACACTAGATCACAGTAATGCTGCTTACACAAGCAAATTGTTCTGGGTCTTTCTACTTTCTTTCTGTTTATTTTTTCTTGTTTGTTCAGTCTTTCCTCACTCCACCCCCATGTTAGTTCAATTCACAGAACCCTATAGACGCATATACATCTCAGTTTATTCTGCCAAATCCTTATAATCCAATAATGTTAATATTATAATATGTAATAAATCAACTACAATAAAAAGAAATCACGTCTTCTTGCAACTCCTTGCTAAATGTTGCATGTGTGTGTGATACGTGAGCAATTTAGCCAAAGTGATTTGACCTTATTAGTTTTTTTTAATCTAACTAATATAGACAGGCCTGTAGATTTTACTTAAGAAAAATAAACTTAATTTTGTGCAGCAGAAATGTGTTTCCTGTCTTTCCTAACCTGTACATCTGAGGCTGTCCGCCCAAGACAGCATCAGTCTTTTCAGCATGTGGCCCAAAATGACATATGCTTATGTTAAAGCGGCAAAGCTCTGTAGCTGTATTAGTCATGCCAGGAGCTAAGGAAAAAGTCAAGTGACGTTATTATAGTGCAACAGAATCTGTTTGGAAAGGAAGTCCGGGTGAATGATCAACAAAACATCAGACTTTAACACCAGAGATCACAGTTCGTTTCTCGTTTCCAACTGACAGTCAGCAGTTTGTTTTTTTTTTAAATGACAATATTCCCTAATATTAACTGCATGGTAATTGTTGTAACAACAACAAAGGTTCCCCATAAACCTGTCCAAGTTGTTTTATAACCAAACCTTAACCACAGCGTTACCACCTCATAAAATGGATTTGTATCAGTTTTTGAAGGGGCTGACGAATTACATCGTCATGCTGGTTAATTTTAGAGGGTTTGGCATAATTTGGAGGACCTAGAGTGCATTATGTGAGTATTTATGAGTCCAGTTTACTAAATGTTTTTCACATCTCTCTCTGCATCTCTATTACCTTGTCAATCCATTGTTTCTCTTTCACTTTGGTTTGCTTCACTTCATGTCATTCTACTGTAGTTTAACTCAGTCCAATTCAGGGCAGTTCCTAAATTTAAGGAAAAATGTGATGAAAACAAGTGATGTAAACATTTAACATAACAGGCAAAAATGTCTTACTGTTTCTTTAACATAGTAGCAATCTTGCATGATCATTGCATTTACACTGCAAGATGCATACGACATTTTGATGCAGTCAGTTTCAGAAGATATTATCAATTTGCATATCAGACTGCTACACTGTAAAGAGAAATGTCAACCTGCATAATCAATCTGTGCCACAAAAAACTAGCTTTGGATAACCTGCAGACAACTCTCTCTTTGTTATTAATTTCTTCCTTGCCATTCCTCTTTTTTCTGTCTCCCAGGTCTCCTATTTACCTCTACTCCATCAATCTCTCCTTCGCCCTCCAATAACCCCCCTTCTCATTATCCCTCACATCTTTGACATTTTTCCCTGCAATCTTGTTATCTGCTCCTGCTTTCCATTTCTGTCTTTCTTTCTTTTTTACCTTCATCATTCTCATCTCATCTAATTTCCATATATAATGTGAAAGAGAAAGAGAGAAGGATGAAAGAAATGAATTTGCAGAAAACCATATTCTCGCGTGTTCCAGAGAGTAGTCATGAAACCGTGATGCTGATATCAATGAGAAACAGTGTGGCTGGATTACATGCTGTATCAATCAATTGTACATTTGGTGCACCAGGTTATTTAAATCCTGCGTGAAAATGGTGGACCAATAATGAAAAAGACTATATACAGAGGACAGAATGTAAATACATTGAATGGTTATTGCTGAAAAATAATTTAATAGTGCATATAATTTTGGCTTAAATTACCACACTCCAGTAAAGCCTGAATCTTTAGGTCATGTTTAGACCAACTCATTCAGATGTGGACTGGCAATCTGCAGCACTGGGAGAATTCCTGGTGTCCTGGATCAAAGAGAAAACACCTCAGGGCACCTATAGTCCCTCATAAGTCAGAAAGTAGGAGATGCTTATGCATGGAAATAATCTGGAAAATAAAGATTCTTTTACTCTTTTCTGTCAGCTGAAAGTAAGAAGAGCTACCAGAGCTCCATTATGATAAAGTCCAGTCAGAGCTCTGACGAAATGCCAGCTCAAAACCAAACACATGACTTATTTCTGTTGCCTTATTTATGAAACTGCCTGTGTTTAACTATTTTGGATGCTTTATTTAAAAGTAAAAGGTATGTTACTGGTATATAGGAAACACAAAAGAATATTTCAACAACAGTTGTGAATGGAATGAATGTGGGGATTGGCCTAGACTAATGTTAGTTTCCTGGTCTGAATTATTATCCCATTATCCATTATCCTCATTCATTTGAATGACCGTGTTGATGCAGTAGGAGTGCCAATGCAAAAAAAACAAACTTAGAAACAAAAAAGCAGCAGCGTCATCTGGCATAAAGGTTGCACTCTGTTGGTCATGTGACATGCACGGTGACCTGGAGGGCAAAACAACAGACCAACACCACGACTCACTTTAATGACACTGCAAAAGCAGTCAAATGTTATGTGGATCACCTTTCAACTAAAGAGGAAGAAGGATATGAACACAAACTGGAAGTATTGTGCATATCTGATACACCGTTACAGCATCCGCTGCTGCATTTCTACCATTAAAAACCGCCAGGTCCCTGCCGCCACTCGACTGCGGCAACGTTTGCTTTTACCTATTGGGGAATCTCACCTCTCAACACAGTTCTTCTCGATTAGTAAATCCAGAAGCACAACAACCATCCATCATTTTGGCAACACAAAAGTAACAGACTTGAAGTAACAGAGTATCACTTGCTTATTGGTTGGCAAGCAAAATAACATTTTTTGCCCCTCAAGAGAGTGTTTTCCTTGTAATGTGACGTCACGTGAAAACTATGAATAAAATACCTGGTAGATTACTTTGAACCAGAATGCTGTATTTTTACTGTTTCATTCCAGTAAAAATAGCATATTTATTTGCATGAGGACAATCTGTCTGTCCCACTGCAGACAGAACTTTCTACTTGATGAGTGTGAAAATACATGAAAAGAAAGAAGAGAAGGAATAAACAATGAAATAGAAAAGAAGGAGGAATAATGTGTGTGTGTGTGTGTGTGTGTGAGAGAGAGAGAGTGAGAGATCCAGTGTAAGTGGAACAGTTGGGCAGCATCTGTGTCCTTGACAAGATGGTATGTTCCCTCTGCCCCTACAGGACCTGCTGTCCTTGTCTTCCTGCAGTACAGTACACATACTCATTAACTGAACAAAACTGAATTCCAGTGTGGGGGTGGGGTCATATATTGTGCAGGTGAATTTGTTTCTGTTCTTATTGCTTGGGATTAATGGTGCTTGTGTGTTCTGTCACAAAATAAATGTAAACCACTGTCATCACAAAAAAATTAAGTACTAAATGTCTGATTTTGAGATTTCTGTTGGTTTGTCGCTTTATAAAATATTATTTTTATGAAGGTCAGTATTGTGGATCCAGTCTGTGTTTGCTGGATTCAGGAGTGAATGATCCTTTGGCAGCTGCGGAATCAGACCAAGAAACAATATATATACATATCTGCCAAAGTACCAGTATTTTTATTTACTTAAGGAAACAACACACAAAAATACATGTCAAGTAAAAGACAATATTTATTAGGCTACTGGATATTTTACTTTGGTCCAGGCCTATCAAGCTTATCAAGAAAGAGTACATAACTGTAATTGTTACTGTCATAATATATACAGCACACAATTTTACTGTAAAAATAAAACAATATTGGGAAAATTATAAAAATTGGGAAAATACCATAAATTCACAAGCAAGTAGCCCTAATAATGGTATTATTTTGTATTAAAAGCTGATGTGTACATTTAAATTTACACTATAACCTAAACCTTTAACCATTAAACCAAAAAATGCATTTCTAACAAAGAAACAACTTGTTAAAATGTGGTCTGTTATATACTGTGGATTAGTAAAACACATTTGCTTAAATATAATTTAATCAGTCATTTAATGTAATGTCATTGTAAATATGGTACTAATATGATACTTAATATTTTATGTGCAAGAGAAAACTTAAATATAAAACTAGAAGGGCACTCAGCCAGTAGTCCAGTCGAATCTGCAAGTAATCTGCAATCATAATTGTTTATTAGGTGATTATAAGGGTGTTTTTAGATGTTTGCTAGGGTGATAAGAGACAGCTACACTTTATAATGGATGGATAAGATCATCCAAACTAGATAGTTTTTCCTGAAATAGAATAAATATGTCAGTGTTCTGAATGGATTGTCTACACAATTCATTATTCATTAGGGGTGTGACAAAACACTTAACCCACAAGACAAGATGAGATCCGAGATTGGGTTCACAAGATCGAGAAGAGATTTTAACATTATTTTTAAGAAATCTTTAGTGCTAAATTTTATAAAAATTTTGAGCATTAAACACTTTAATTCCTGCATTCTGATGAATTTTTCTGCACTAGGTTATGGTGAAAATGTTTTTATTTATGTAAAGAGAAACACAAAATTCAAGTAGCAGGTGACAATTGAGTCTATAGCCTAACTCTACCAGCATCTAAGTCAGTCATGTGAAAAATGTCAATTGCGTGAGTCTCACGAGACAACTTTTTACCTGACGGGAAATATCGTAAATTCAATCTTGCGAGATCTCTTGCCACACCCTGACTATTCATACTGCGTTACATTTTCTCATTATCTGAGCAGTATACCTGTGTGTGCTGCTTGTAATAAATAATAAGCTATTTTGGCAATAAAAGAGAGAAAAAGATTGTAGAAGTCTCCTAATCCATCATACTCACAAGTTGCCCTTCACTGCATGATAGTAATTTCTGCTGTAGCTAGTTGGAATCTGTCATAGGAAGGCAAACATTATTAACTTCTGTAATTAAAAGGCCCAGCCAAAAATTACTTTGGCACATCCAAATTGGAAATCCTGGCACCGTGCCTAATTAATCCTATTGACTTTGGTGATTCCCTGACCTTTAATCTCAGCAAAAAATTGCACGGCCAATGGATGGCAATGTCAGTTGGTCTGCAGTCTGTCCACCACTTTGGTTCAGACTAAAATATCTATTAGTCTATTAAATGGATTGCCATGACGTTTTTAAAGGTATCCATGAGCCCCCCAGCATTAATCTTACTCATGTTGGTAATCCCCTAACTTTTTCCTCTTGTGCCACTAGGTTCACATTTGTTTTGAATCAAATGTTTTAATAACTAATGGACAAAATTTAATACACTTTGTTTTTTATGAGAAAAATACCTGTAAAATATCATTCTGATAAGCAAATGTTAGTATGCTAAATTGCTAAACTCAGATTATGAATATGTTAAACATTATACCAGCTTAACGTGTTAGCACTGTCATAACCAAACATATGAAGGAAGAAACTAGAGATGTCCAGATCCGATCACGAGATTGGAAATCGGGCCCGATCACGTTGTTTCAGACTCGTTCG
The DNA here is from genome assembly GCA_024633595.2 of Lepomis macrochirus. NCBI lineage: Eukaryota > Metazoa > Chordata > Actinopteri > Centrarchiformes > Centrarchidae > Lepomis > Lepomis macrochirus. The sequence continues at coordinate 10,542,287 of JALXJV020000004.1, read as the reverse complement.
GAATCGGATGTTACCTCCCGATCAGGACTCTGATATAAATGTATATATATTCTCATGTTTTTATTTACTTTTGCACGAAAGTCCAAAATGAAGAATTTATGTTATTTATTACTTGATTGTTCAAACTACCTCGGAAGTGCTCAACAGAGTTGTTGAATGTTAAAATAAGGTGAATTAAAGGGGCTATATGTAGTTTTTCTACTAAAATTAATCCTTTTTTTATTGTCTGTGTACGAAGGGGTTGTAATCTGACATTAAAATGATCCACCTGCCGGGATTGGCTATTAACGCTGAAGGCAAATATTCCTATTCTTATTCAAAGGCTCCGCGAAATCCAGTGACTGACACGTGCATGCGCACTCCCGAACCTCTCGCTGTGTCCAGAGCCATGACTTTGCACTCAGCAGCGACGACACTGCAACTAACGACATGGAGCCTGCTAACACTAAGAAAGACCTGCTCCCAGCACAGCACAGACTCCAACATGAACTCAACGTGAGGATAAAAAACAAATAGTTTTATCTGCTGAAGCTCGTCGGGCCAAATGTGAATCGGATCGACTGCAGACGAAAACACGGAACAACATCGGCAGGGCTTTTGAATCATAGCGAAACCTCCGCTTTGTTTTATGTATAAAAACAGACCCGACATTGGCTTTCATCCTACTGGAGAGCTAAGCTAACATTACTACAAAGCATGTAAAATATAATTTGATTTTGTGCTTCAGTTGGCTCAAGTTAGATAGCGTTAGCTCGCCGGCTAACGCCAAGCAGTTGCTTGGTTTTGTTTGTTTTCAGGTGCAAAGTTATATAGCTTTCACATTAATGTTACTTAACCAACCAATCACCTATGTTACTTTCCTCTGTAACACGATGTCAAAGTGTCAAAGCCTGCAAGAAATGATGTAACGGTAAAAAGCTAATGTGGAGCGATTTGTTTACTATCCCATAGTGATGCAGCCACGAGCAGCTAGCTAACGCTACAGTAGCTCAGACCTGCCACTGTTTGCTTCGTAACGTTCAATTTAGAATTATTGCCTTTTACTGATAGGTACACAGCTTCTCCACCTCTCCGTGGCTGTAACTAACATAACCCACATAATATACAACCCAGTTACAGTAAAGTTACTTAGTGCGGTCTAACTATAAAGTGTGACACAATCTAATAATATTCATTCCAGCTCACTACCCGTTTCATTATCATCCAGTACATGTAGCTGTGCTGACATTAGCTGAGCCTCCGGTGACAGATTCAGATAGTAAAGATAGTTACTGAAAGCAGCATCGTTTAGTGAGCTAACCATGTAGCATGTCGGCCAAAATGCAGTAAATGTACCGTGATCATGTAGCGAGCATGGATTAGTTCAACATCAAGCTGATAACAACATTACTGTAACGTTGCAGTGGGAGTTTACCTGAGTTCCCAGCTCTGTCTATAGCTGCTCTCACTTTGCCCTTTTTCGGGAGTACTGTGCCACTATGCCGGTGTCTCGCTGCGCTGAATGAAGTAACGTTACGGCGCCGGTGTTGATCCGCCTCTGAGACTGGAATGTTGAACAGTGTTGCCAAGTCCGCTTATTGTAAGCGACTTTGGGCTTGTTTTTCTGTAAAGTCGCTTACAAATATTGGTAGTCGCGGGTCACGTTTTTTTGGGCTTGTTTCTAAAGTGTAGTTGCTTATTTGGGCTTGATCCCAGCTCCATAAGTTGTCAACGTAGGAGTTTCTCTAGCCTGTTCTCTCTCTGTCCCTCCCCTTTCCCCATACACACAGGAGACAGTTTTTTCTCACCCACATCATGCTTCTAATTGGCTCTGCCCGGAGCACGCCCTGAATAAGCAGACGTCAGACCTCGCTGCTCTAGCTGTTAACATTTTATTGCAATCTAACCGCAGGATTGTTTACGGGATTAAACTGCGGATACGCGCAGTATGTAGCGGAGTGAAAGACATGCTGGTGGTAGCTGTTAGACGTTTAAAATAAAAAATAAAAAAACTGTACATTGTGTGCAGTTTTGTAAAACTGCGCACAGTTTACCAATCTGTCCACATGGATGTAAATTGACAATCTGTACCCACAGTTTCAAATCCGTCCCCAAGGATTGTAAAACCGTGCACACAGTTTATTTATTTTTCTCTTCCTGGAACCTAGGGGGGCTCCATAGAAAAAGTCGCTTGTTTTGGGCTTGTTTTCACAGGCCTGGTTGCTTATTTGTCTCGCGAGATCTGGCAACACTGATGTTGAAGTAACAGAGCCTGAACATGTCTGAGTGAAAAGCCACAGCCTGCATGCTGGTGTTCCTGCATTTATTGCAGGATTTCTGTATGAAAGCGGTTTCTGTTCGGATTCCGCTCGCTCATGAGTTCAAGCGAGCACGCGTGTGAGCACACACCTGGTTGTAATCCTAAAACCACACCGCTAGTGGCCGCTGGAAACTACATAATGCCCCTTTAAATAAAAAATAAGTAACATCCTGGGTCTGTTTTTTAAGTATTATAGAAGTATCGGATCGGGACTCTGTATCGGTAGATACTAAAAATCATACCTGTCAAGTTTTGGATTTGAAAATAAGGGAAATTTTCCGGCACCCACCGCGAGCAGTCCCACCACCCCAACCCAGCTCCAGTATCCCTTACATTTTAAGACAGGTGTTATAGCCTAAATGAAAACACAAAAGGGTATATATGAAGACCATTTATTTAAATGCTTATTTGCTTATTTTCTGTTCATTTAACATTGCGTGTCTTTACATTTACATTTTATTTTCATTCCACACATTCTTTTCAATTCATATTGCTTTTCTTTTAAAGTTTTTCTTTTAATTTCACATAACTTTTCTTTACTCTTTTAGTGAGTTATTGTACTTTTTTACTATTGTACTGTTCTTTATTGTAAATTAGTTGCAGACTTTGCTTCTTTAAGACTGTTTTGGATGGAGCAGAGTCCTGGGAAGGAGTGTATTTGTGGGCGGGGCCAGAGTGGTTAATTTTACATGAGAGTAGAGCGCAAACAGTTCTGTTGTCCAACGTCTACCTGCAGGTGGCAGTTATCGCGAGGCTAGTGACAGAGATCAGATTGGGTATAGGTGTGTTCAGATGATGGCGGCTGACTTTCGCCGACTTAATAGTCTAAAGTGAGCTGCAGGTGACTGCTGGGGCGGAGTATAAAAACGGCGCCGTAAAGTTGGATATATTCTGTCTGCGTGAGCTCACTGTGAGCTGAGCTCAATGACTGACCAGGCAATAGTGTGGTTCCAACTTTGTGCAGCCTGAAAAGAGCAACTGCGGCCACCGGACTCGGCGCCTGCAGTGTCCTTGCTCCCGCGTGTTTTTAATGTCGTGTCCTGGTGATGTTTTGCAGCGCCAGCTAAAATCGGACACGATTTCTAAGCTTGTTATATACAGTCTATGTTTCTAACCAGTGTAACCGGCTGACCCCGAGTACATAGGTTACTGCACGGTCCTGACTCGAGTACGGGAGGCGGACACACTGACGAGGAGACTAAAAATTGTGTGTGCAAGTGTCGGTCGCCAGTGCGTCTCTTAATGTGTCAGGGAGTGAGGTTTACTCACTGCACAACTTCGCTGGCTTCCGACACACCAGCATACCTTATTTTAAGTCCAACATGCATCACCTTAAGTCAGCCCTGCGCAGCGCTGCATGGGTATTATTATTTTTAATAACGCAGGTTAAGATACGGGAGATTTACAGGAAAATACTAATACGGGACGACGGCGGGAAAGAAGGAAATACTGTATGCTCAAAATCAAATGACTCGGACTCATACTCGAGGGCAAAAAAATCTGATGTGGACATCCCTAGAAGAAACCAGTAAATGAAGTCCACTCCCTTAGCATGACTACCTGGGCATCAGGTAACGTCACGTCCTTTCATCACTGTCACACTTGCTGTTGATCACTTGGCTAACTAGGTTGAATTTGTAACATTGATATAGTCTGTTGGTATTTAATGTCTGCCAAAAAAAGGCTTCTGGCAAACAAAGCAAACAAACACTGGTCTTTTTCTCTGCTCCATCTGTGCTTGCATCTCTTCCTTCTCCCTCCTGACTCAAAAGAGATACCACACTCTCAATTTGTCTCTTTAAATATCTCTCTCACACGTAAACAGCCATGACCATACATCATAGCCAGTGATGGCGCCTCAGTGATGCAGTACATAGTCATACATTCGATGTGTGGTCTGTGGGAAGCTGCTATATCAGAGGTGTCATGTTTGTGTGCTTTTTGTTTCATTTTCCTCCCCTTTGAGGATCAAATGACCTCAGAGTAAGGAAATAGGAATAGGAAAATAGGAGGAAAAATCTCCAAAGGGACATTTAGCCAGATTTCCACTAAACTTTGTAAAGGCTTATGGTTAGGGTTAAAATATCTAATAGTGTTTTACATTATATAATGAGTGAAAATAATAATCATTGTGCTTATACATTAGTTGGGTTTTACATTTGTAGAGGACATTTTATTTTTTCATAAAAGGGACAGGAAAAAGTTGAAAGTTGAGAGAACAAGGAGTAAATAAAAAAGTGTTGTATTGCGATAAAGACAATATTTTAATTTAAGGTTTAAGGTTGTAATGGTTCCATTTAGGTCATTGTCAGTTAGTTTGGTAACATACTTTTATACGTTTAAAATACACTTATATATCAGTGTTTGACACAGTGTAAGGCTACATGTACCAGTGCAGACCAAAAAAGACGTGGTACAAACATTTTGTTTATGCAAGCTCTACTTCAATGGTAATGTGGTTGCATAAAGTTAGAGTGTGTTAAAAGCATGATAGAAAATTCTAATTTGTTGGTTTGACTAACTAATATAGTACTTCAGAGAAAGGACACAGGGCTGCATATCTTAAAAGTGCTTCGTATATCTAAATTGTATACAGACAGGTGTCCACACCTCCACTACTAAATCAGGTGAGGAGCTGCAATGCTGCTCATGATCAGTGCTAACTGCTTCATGTGTTTGTACCATATGGTGTTTGCTATGTTGCATGAAGAACACACATTAGTTTATGTGGCTGACATAAGCTTGATCATAGGTTGTTTACCTGTCCAACAAATCCTCCACAGTATTTTCATTTTTCCAACGGTTGTGCATGTGAGGCTGAAACTCAATTCTGGATGATGGAAAATGTTACTAATAGAATATTTTGAACAGTCAATGTACTGTGTGTTTGTGTGTGTACAAGATTTAATGCAAGTGTTTGTGTGGGAGCCCAGCTGAGCAGCACCCAGTGGCCCGGCTGGTGATGGCATTAGTCATTCACAGAGGGAACCAGCTGTTCTCTGCTAATGTATTTCTTTGACATTTTGTGAAAACAGAGACACACACTCGTACAGTATGTACCTGCAAACATACATGACCATAATGGCAAACACAATTTTTTAAAGGTAAGGTGACGATGTAAAGCACTCCTTTTACTAAAGCACATTTTACTTCCCACAAAAAAATGTTTACATGTTTATGATAAGATAAACTTTATTTACAGGGACATTAATGTATCACAGCAGCAAAACACAAGGGCCTGTACTAGGAAGACACATTTGAGGTTAGCGAGGTAACTTCAGGGTTAACCCTTTGGTAACTAATGCAGAACTAAGCTAGAGCTCCAGAGCAGGTTATCTTCTTATACAGACGCATACAGACGGGAGCGTCTCAGAGGGCCTTTCCGAAATGAATGCACATTTGGTTTCTTCTATATTTATTAGTGTTGTAGTCAAGACCGCCCAAATCGAGACCAAGTCAAGACCAAGACCAGAGTTTATCAAGACCGAGACAAGACCAAGACTTTTAGGGGCTGAGACCAAGTCGAGACCAAGACCAGTTCCCCACATTACATGACACACAATAAAATGTGGAATGAGATCATAGGTACTTCTTTAATTGATCTGAAAGATCCAAATTCCCCACATACAAACACTAAGGGCTGAAATCAACGTATGCATCTTTATTCAACACTCCTTTTCCATGTTTACCATCGCGGGGAGGGGTGACAGTTATTAAGGGTAACAACAGATTTTTAATTAGCATTATTGGTTGCATTTGAAGCAATACGTTTTACATCCAATCAAAGTTAGATAGGTCAAATAAATAGGTCATTGCAAAAGCAATTTATTGAGATTTCCAAAGTTATGGTCTTGACTGGTCTTGAAATAAAATCCCGAGTCCTCAATGTCAGAGACAAGAACGAGTACAAATGTGGTCGAGTCTGAGACGAGACCAAGACGATCAACAAGTGGTCTTAAGGCCGGTCTTGAGACCAAGACTGGTCTCGAGTACTACAGCACTAATACTAATATTGCATTGCATGTTTTATTATTGTGCAAATAAACCTTTCTCAAAGCATTTTCACCTGTTTTTTAATATTTCTTGTTGGAAGCCATTTTAAGAACATATTTAACAAATGCTTTTACAAAAAGTGATGGGGTCACGTCTCCAGCATAAATGAAATTAAATACTTGAACTCTTATGGTGTGAAACAAAAACACAAAATAAATTGTGCACTATGAGTTGTTACAATTACAGCTTGGCTAGATAAAGTAATGTAATATAATATGCCAATGTAAATGCCAGCTGCTTCAGTGATTATTCATCCTGTTCTGATTTTGCATCCGAAGGCTGCTAGAAATGTAGTAATATATAGTATTGGCTTGAAAGCAGCGGGGATAAGGAGTTGGGCACCGGTTTGTTTTTCCCTCGTCCCGGTGACCATCACATCTGGGTGATGTGAAGTTTAATCAGCTTTAGCATGTTTAGGATGTTTCCATTCACATAACGTTACACTACAACAGTGGCGCAATGGCGACACACAGACACGGTCCAATGAGTTAGAGCCCTGCACGGGCCTCAAATCTAGGCCCGAGCCCGGCCCTGGCCCGAGACGCTCAAGCTCTAGCCCGACCCGTATCCGACAGCTCATCAAAATTATGAGCCCGAGCCTTTTTTTTACATACAGTGACAACCTGCCCTATTTGCAGCCATTAAAATATGTCAGTTTTGTTAGTAATGTTTCTTGAGAGAGAGAGACTCCGTTGCACGTGTCTTTATTCCCCTGCTGCAAAGTCGCAAACATCAACCCAAGGATCGGTACGTGATGTCACCATCACAGGAAAGCGCTTCTGCCGGCCACACATACAGGTCCGTGTGTGGCGGTGGTGTCACTTACTGATCCATCAGAAATGCTTGGGAAAATGTAGCGTGTGTGGAAGCTACCGCGCTACTCGGTCAATAAATGAGCTTCGTGACTGAAAAGCTATTTGATTCAGAAAATAGCGACGCTGCCACCAAGCTACTGAGCAATGTAGTTAAACTAGTAACGGCGCTACTTGTAGCGACGCTACTGCCCAACAAATGGACAAATGTTTTGAGGATTTTTTTTTTTATTACGACCAAGCCGCCGAGCCGACAGCGAGTAAAACATGTTTGATCAGTTTAGCCTCTCAAATAAACATTGTGAGGCAGGCAGGCTGCTCGCAACAGCGCTCGCAAATGAAATGAGCAATAGTCTACAATCTAAACGAATTAAATAAATTAAAAACAAACTTGCAGGTTATCTTACCTTATAATGCAACAAAGAACATGGCCATTCTTTTTTCAGTAGTTTCCAACAACTAAATGAAAATAAAGTCCAATCAAACAAAAAACAACTAGGAGAAACTTTCTGTGTGCGTGCGTGCATGAGACTGTCATGTCAGTCATATGTCAGTGTAATTACAAGAGGTTAAAAACAGGTTATGAAATGTCTTTCTAATGTTTGTTTTTCTATCGTCGACGTCAACTTCTCACATTTTCTTTTAATTAATGTCTAAAAATATAACCCAAAAAAGGCCCGAGGCCCGGCCCGCATGTGAAGTATGACGTGAAAACTGGCCCGAAGCCCGGCCCTAGGGGCGTAAATAAGTCGGGGCCCGTCGGGCTCAGGCTGAAATGCAGGGCTCTACAATGAGTGTCCGACACACGGACACCCTCCAATGCTTTTTTAATATTCACTTACCAGGAAACTGCAGCGGGTCTTCCAACTCAGCTGTTCCATTAGAGCTCGCCATAATCCGATTGTGAGCAAACCTCAGCGCCACTGCCCTCAGCCTCGTCCGCATCTCTGGCTTTTTAAACTTCAGACACTTCGACGAGTCGACGAGATTAGCTATCAAGTTAGCTTGTTAGTAGCATGTCAAGAGACGTTTTGTTTACTTCCTACCAACTGACTGAATCGCACCAGAGCTGGAAAACGTGGATCTGTATCTCTCAGTGGAATAACCACAGCTGCACAGTGTTTTCAACTCTTTACTAAAACCTGACCATTCAGTGATCAAATGGACTGCTACAGGCGAACATAGACTAACCATGTTCTGTACAGTTTTTGCCTTTCACCGCACGTCAACGGCCATTCCTGTTGGTGAGAGCCAGACGAGCATGTTTTTGTACTCATTCTCTGGGGGAATACCTATTGGACTGTCTATTCTTTGATTGATTTCTTTTGTACCAATAGTATTTGAGAAAATTGGGCGAAAGTACCTTGGATGCTTGGATGCACAGACGTTAATGGTGTTCTGTACGGAGCGCAAACCTTGATTTCAACTGCCCAAATTGGCTTTAAACGGATCATTTTTGAGCTGTTTATTTGTTTTAACGGAAGAGTATACTATTGAAATCTATAAGAAAGGTGAGTACATTTATGTTTGTTAAAACCTAGGTTAATTAGGCTAACTTTACTGCTTAATAAGCTAGACGACTATGCGAGTTAGGCATGATTGTGTCATGATTAATTAAGGCACGTAAGTTAAGCATGAACCATGTGAAACGTTAGTCAATAACGTTACCATATCTTTCTGAAGAACAAGAAGGAGGGGAAACAATTTGCATTTGTTTAAAAAAATTTAATAATTGAAAGTAACTAATGTGCAAAACATGAAAATTAAATGATTAGGATACTAACTCACGTGTTTGTGCGCGTGTGTGAGTGTTGTAACTGCGTGTGTGTATGTGCACCATTTACAATTAACACTAAACTGATTAAAAATTACAACTACAAATTGTCAGTATATCAGCAGTAGAGTGTGTTCATTTTGTGTGTGCACTATTTAAAACTATTTACATTGTTTGTGTGTATATGATTATGCGGACAGACAACATTTATGACAAAGCCACTCCGTGTCTGGCACTTCCTCCACCCCAGCGCACTCGAAGTGGAACCACAGTTGGCAAAGGTCACACTGCACCCATTCATCAACGGCCCCATCTCCTGAACCAGGTGAGACCATGCTACTGCAGACAGCGCAGTGTTCCCCATCTTCCTCAGTTGGAGGTGGTGCCTGTTTCTTCTGCCTTTTGGCCTCCTGTGCTTGTCTTTTTTCCTCCTTTTTCTTTGCCATATCTTCCCTGCGCTTTCTCTTCTGTTCTTCCTTCTCTTTCTCCTCTGCTTCTTTCTGCTCCAGCAGGTGAATGTACTCGTCACTGGTGATGACACAGGCTGGCAGCGAAGGTGACGCCTTACCTTCTCTTTCCTGTCCAAGGCTGGGCTCAGACTAGCCAGACTTTCTGGAATGACTCCTGCTGCCACCAGGTAATTTTGTGGACTGACCAAACAAGTGGGGCAAGGTGTTGGAGTGGTGGAGGGAGTGGCTGATGTCTGTGTCAGTAGGTGGATTGCTGGTTGTGTGTGTGTGAGTAGCAGGTCCACTGGATGGCATGGCTGAGGGAGTGACTGGAGCGCTGGATTGAGTGGCTGAGGGAGTGGCGGGAGGGATGGATGGCGTAGCTGAGGGAGTGACTGCAGATGGGAGCACTCTCACCACCTAAGAAAGTAAAGCATATTTAAAACTCATTGGCATACCACAAAGAAATGCAAGTAACTTAGAGGATGAATTATCTTTGTATTAATGTTAAAATTACCTGGGTTGTGTCCACAGCCCCCCTGGACAGAGGAAAGATGCCTGCTTTGCAGAACCCAGCCTTAATATTTTGGGCAGTGACAGCAGTGGGGTAGACATTTTTCAGCAGAGAAGAAAACTTTCTTCCCGACCACAAGATCCCCTCGCACTAGACCCATCCTGGAAGCCATGGTGGAGAAAGCAGTCTTGAGGGGATTAAAAACAGCAATATCCAAGGGCTGGAGGATGTGTGTCGTGTGGGCAGGTAGGCAGAGAATTTATATTTCTTTTTCCCTGCAGTACATGATTACATTTCTTTGAGACATGTGTCTCATGTTGGTCCATGATTAGAATGAGAGGTCTGTCCTCGGAGCATACTGCACAAAATGCTGGAGCCATTTGAGGAATAGCTCGGAGTCCATGTACACCTTCTCCTGGATCCCATAGAGGGCGTTGGGAGGCCCATCCAGCCTATAGGCATTACTTGAGAGGCAGCCAGGGTAGATGATGAAGGGTGGAATGCTTTCCCCGGCTGCACTGACGCAACAGTGCACTGTAATGTGCTCCCTGGTGGTCTGCTGCTGCTGGTAGACATGCTTCCTCCCAGTCTGGCAGAGGACCTTCTCCTGGACCTAGGCTTGTCCCCAAAGCCAGTTTTGTCACAGTTGAAGACTAGATGTGGCTTGTCCTCCAAACTGTGACGGATGAATAAGGCTTTATAAAGATCAAAGAAACCTCCAATGGCTTCTGGAGTCGCACTGTGAACTCTGGCTCTGTCCAAGGAGTCTGCGGTCCGGGAGGTTACTTCTGGATGGCGGGCCTTAAATCTGGACCACCAGACATCACTCGGCCCCTTCTCCGGATTCACAGTTGTGCTGTCAGCTCTGCCACTCTCTTTAATAATGCCACTAGCCAGCACTTTAACAAGAGATCTGGTGACTGGGAAGCCGTGGTCTGCCATCCAAAATATAAATAAAATCAGTGCTTCTTCTTCTGCAGGTGTCAGGGCCAAATTAGGATGAGGGTTGTGTGTGTATTTTTTCTTTTTGTAGTCCTGCAGGGTGGTGTGTAGAATGCCGTACTTTTTGGACGTCTGCCTCAAGCTTGCTCCTGCTCTCACTTCCTCAACTGCCTTTTCCAGCACCTCTTTTGTGTACTGCTTTTTCTTGCCTGACATTTTCCCTTGTCTTGCTTTTCTTATTTTCCTTTGAAATGAACATACTGTATGTTATGTTACACCTAAAACTGAATAAAAACTTTTTATAAACCATCGTTTGATGTATGACATTTTATTAAGTTAAATAATATGTGTGAAGATCCTATCATTGTTTTAACAGTATCATAATTAGTTTTTATGAAATGTTGGCTATGAAATAACATCACAATCGATTCAGTTATAGTTCATTGTTGATTTACAAGAATTTACTGTTTTAAATGTTATAAATATAATCATCACTGCACTCAGGCGCATCTCTGCTGCCTGTCTCAGTGCGAGAGTGGCGCCAAGCGGCCATTGTCCGGAATTGACGTTTAAAAATTCCCATTCAACACAGTTACTCAACAAAAGGTAATATATTTATTGACTTGGGATAACATAATAATCATTTCATGAAGACTATAGTATGGTGAGAAGCATTAATACAATTGAAATGTACATTTTCACCGCTGTAGTTATCTTCCCACCTAAAGCTAATATCTGGGCTGTAGCCTGCCCACCCTCCATTTGCAGGCGCAGTGGGCGACCTAATTAAATCCACAGTTTTTAAACATCATTATTTAACAAACTAACCATAGTTATCAACAGTATGGAAAGATAATTTCTTTTTATAACCCGCAAACAAAATCATTAAAGGCATTAAACAGTACTCCGCTAGCTTATGGCTAATTACCATGTTAGCATATGAATACAGTAGGCTCACACTAGCTTTACACAATTAGCACCTTTGCTTTACCCATTAGTGTCGATTAGCATAAATGCTAGGGAACTCACAGTGAACTCAGCAGGCTAGGTAAAATACAAACGTGCATCAAAAGCATGAGGCCTGTTAGCATGGATGCTAATGATCTCAAAGGCCTAGCGCCAGGTAAACAACTCACCATTTTAGCAGAATTCACTTCCTTTAGCTACGTGGCAACTGTGGATTCAGGCACAGCTCTCTTTAACTCTCTATATCACAACAAGATATAGTCAATATAAGCAATACTAATTCTCCATGTCGTTTTTTTGTCTTACCAAATGGATAACGTAGCCTCACCAAATGCTCTGGTGCAGGCGCCAAAAGAACGTTCAGAGACGCTAACCTAAAGGCGTAATTGTAACGGAGCCTAGCTGACAGCTGATTGATCAGTTCACTGTCTCATAGAGTTCACCCATTTGCTCACTTACAAGTCCATTCAAGATCCAACAAGAAAACAAAAGTTAACCCTTAGCTAAATAGTGTTGTTCATTATTAAGCCTGGGCTACAATTAACCTGGGAATAGTGATATGAAATGTTAGTGTAGTTTCTGAATATAAAAATCATACATGTTAACCAGCAAAGTCACACAGAACTCACATTTCAAAGAAAGGTCCCCCATTGTGCAGCTAAGGGTGTTAAACATGTTCTACAAGCCAGCATCGGTGCTCACTCAGCATTGGAGGGTTTAACAACCCCACTACCTGAGATGAGAAGGGGCTGAAAAGCACCACCTACTGACCAATCAGCTCTCTTGGAAAATGACATCACCAGCCATAGAAGATCCCACAGACTGTTTTATAAGATATGTTTGCTGTGGGTAATGGAGATGCTGTTGCATAGCAATATAATCCTACAGAGACTGATTGAAGCACTAAAGCCTTATTTTTAAGATACGACAGTAAGCCTACTTTTATCCATTTTATACATCCTGTCACGATCGTTGAAATAAATGGATTTCATTTTTCTTATGCTGAATATTATGAACACATTTTTTTAGACCTATTCAAATTAAGCTCATTATGAATTTATTTATTATTACGCATTTGTTTCTTATATTATAGAGACTGGCCATGTACCGTATCACCTTTTGCAATTTGGGTGCAGTGAATGTGGGTGAGTTTTCAGTAAATTTTGGGAACTGAAGCCATTGTTGAGATTAGGATTACATCTATCGATTATCTTAGTAATAGAGTATTCTACAGATTATTCCATTAATTCATTGGGCAATCGGATAAGAAATACTTTTTTACAACCCAACATAGGGACTAACCAGTCTGAAAACAATAACAACAAACGCACAGTTATACATTTACAACTAAGAATTGTGCCTTACCTTTGCTAGCCTTCATCTGAACTAGCAATCATGATATATGCTAAACATTATCATGGCCTCGATGCGTAGACTGGATACTTTCTGCTCAGATGCTGAAGCATTGCCTTCATGCTGTTGTGGTAGGCTAGTTCCGTTTTACAGTAGACACTCTGTACAGAGTAGTTGTTTTCTTTTAGATTGAAATGATCCCATACTTTGGATGTTTTCTGTCTTTTTCTCTGGGCTGTCTCTTCTTAGCCACTCGCAATTTTCTCTCTCTTCACAGTGTGGTACGTAAATGAATCTGATTTTTGAAGTGACAAGAACTTCTTAAAAGTGAATTAACAACTACTTATTCAGTGCCTGCAGCTTTTAATGTTGAAACGCCAACACACAGCAGAGAATAAGGTTAAAATTGTCACATTCATACTGCTACATGCCTGGCATTCTTAGGCATTCACACTGTAGGCAAGTTTCTGTCTTCCTGCATGTGGCAGCTACTGAATCGAGCATTTCTCTTATATTATAGTTTGCTCTTAGTAAAATGTGCCGCTCTGCTGCCAGTAGACTTGTCCATGTTTGCGATTGGTCATATGCTGCAAACATCTACCCTTTTATGTGAACACGCAAATGGCTGGATTAGGAAACCCTGGAATAACCAGCATTGTGTCAATGCAGAGTGTGAATCTTGAGAGTTAGTGAAGGCAGATATCGAAAAGATATCCTGGGTATGTTGAACTTGCTTCATAGTGCAGGCCCCAGTTCTCTCCTTTCCCTGCCCCCTAAACACATACTCACAGTCACATGGCCAGAAAATCATTATTTACATGCTCTACTCTGTAACACACACACACGCACACATACACACACAAAAACACATTCAGAGTGAGTGATGAAGCAGATCAAAGGCTGAAATGAGGAATTGGACCTGCAATCTCCAGGGACTTTCTCAACATGTGACTTGTAATTGGGATTCAGTCTGCAGCATAAAGAGACAGGGGCTATTAACTAACATGTCCTAATACACTTTGTGTGCATGTTGTTTGTAAAACACAATTAACGCCTGCTAAGTCTTCATGAAATGCTACATAAAACACTAAACATAAACACTACACAGAGCGATAATCAGATGTATTACAGTTCATCCTGCGGGGGACATGAATGTTTGTACCAACTTTATAGCAATCCATCCAATAGTTGTTGTGGCATATTACTAAAAAACTAAAATTTCCACATCTTGGTGGTGCTAGATAAAACTTCAGGGGATCACCAAAGTCGGTAGGATTCATCCTCTGAGGACCCCAAACATCTGTACAGAATTTCAGGGAAATCTATCTTATAGAAGAGTTGGCATTGCCAGCGTAGAGCCACACTGAGCATTATGGGGGCTTTGTAAACAGATTATCCGTAGTTTGAACCTCATCTCCATTACCATCACCTAGCCTACAATAAATTCCAAGAGTGAGGGATGACGGAAGATGGAAGGTCCGAGGAAGGACAAAAGACAGGTTGGCTGGAGATTAACAATACTGTGGGACGTAGGGATAAAATGAGGATAGCAGGTGGTTAGACGTGAGAAATAAAGATACAGAGCCACGCAGGGAAGGAATGCCTCATCCTGAAAGACAAATCAAGGTCACTTCTATATTTGCACGGCCACCGGAACATACACAAAGTCACAGACAAACATATCACGTGCTGGTGCAAAGCCACTCACATCCTATGGTTCGACACTACATCAACACACACACACAGGGAAAACACAATTTACACTTTCTCTCTCACTCTCTTGTCTTTCTGGTTTGCTTGCTCTCGTTTGTGTGTGTGTGTGTGTGTGTGTGTGTGTGTTGGGTGTTTGTGTCTCTGTGTTAATGCTTGTTTGTGATGACGATTATATAATAGTGCACATGTGGAGATGTTCCTGCTTCCTGTGTACACTTGTGTACATGAGTAAATACAAATATCCAGGCGTGTGTGTTCGAGTGCTGTAATGTGTATTTGTGCATGTGTGTATTTGTCAACCTTTATATTTGTCATACATGACAAATGCTCTGCTTTATGTTTTCAGTCCAATTATATGCTAAAAACCTGCATTAAAGGGAAACTCGAGAGGTTATACGCAAAGTTTGTTTACAGGTACTTCTCCATATGTGGAAAAGATGTATAAATCTTTTTGTGACTCCCGATGGAGCTGTGTGAAGTCTGATAAATTGCCTCAGATTATGTCACTTGAGTCAGCATCGGTTGTGTCTGAAGTCTTTGAGACTGAACAGTATGGAAAAAGATTGATTTAGATCTATCTAAGGTTTGTCATTTAATAACCAGATTGTGGAGAGTTTGGTTTAATATAATCACATTTTTGCTTTTTGTTTCAACTTAACTAAATTATAATAGATTTATCACTGCTTTGAGGGTTCTGCGCAGTATCATAGCTGTTCTTAGGTCTGAACTCTTCTGCACAGAGACCTCTATGTAGGGATGGGGATTGTTAATATTTATTGATATTGATACCCTTATTGAGACTGCTTAACGATTCGATTCTTTATCGATACCACTATTGATACTTGTATAAAACATACAGGATGTGAGACTGAGGTAGATATGATTTTTAAATTAACCCTTCTACGTGTTTAACGTTACCTTGCAGACAGGTGTACTGAGAAAGTATTGTCTTTTTACTTGCAAAGGTTTTATTGCACGTACTTACAGTAACGAGTAGGGATGTCCAGATCCGATCACAAGATCGGAAATCGGGCCTGATCACATTGTTTCAGACTCGATCGGATTCGGACGTTACCTCCCGATCAGAACTCAGATATAAATGTATATATATGTATATATAGATGTGCTTTGCAAACACTGTGGCACTTTTAAGTTGATTTACTGTTTTATGTTATTTATTACTTGATTTGTTCAAGCTACCTCACATTAGTGCTCTGTTAACAGGGTTGTTGAATGTTAAAATAAGGTGAATTAAATAAAAAAATAAGGAACATCCTGGATCTGTTTTTTCGCTCTTCTTTATTCTTTAAACTTAACCTCACCGTGTTTCACCGCGACGGCGCAGACTCTCGCTCTGCTGGCACTGTGTGTGTATGTAGGAACCAACAGAGAGCAGGCAGACTGCAGCCTGATGATTTTGTTATCCATTGCGTTTCAAATTAAATCAGATTTGACACTTGACACATGACGTTACATCATGGGATCCGCAAGTCTCAATAACAGTATTGATAAGCTCGAACCTTATTGATTTTCGGGTTTGAGAAATTCTAAAAGTCCTGAGAAAGTCCTTTTAGAATGGGGTCTCGATCCCCATCCCTACCTCTATGTTGTACCTGGAATCTGCTGGATCTACTCTCCCAGTTTAGGGATCACGGCCCACAGTGCTTCAGTTACCACTGGCACCACTATTGCTTTTACTTTCCACATCTTTTAAAGCTCTTATTTCAGCCCTTGGTATTTTTTGAGCTTCTCGTGTTCCTTCTTGATGTTGCTGTTGCGTTGGATTGCCACATCTGTCACTGATGCCTTCTTCTGCTGTTTGTCGATCAACACGATGTCTTGTTGGTTAGCCATCACCAGTTTGTCAGTCTGGATCTTGAAGTCCCACAGGATCTTAGCTTGGTCATTCTCAACTACCTTAGGAGGCATCTTCCATTTTGACCTTGGGACTTCCAGCCCATACTCATGGCAGATGTTTTATTATTCTAAGGTTTTCCATTGTATTTCACAATATTTAGATAAACACCTGTTTCAGTATTGTAAGTAAATATTTTTACTGGGCTTTCTGATGTAATGGAGGAGATTTGTGCTTCCACTTTGTGTAATATCTCTGAATATAGATTTGCACTGAGCTTACTATGACAGGTGTCCACACACACACACACACACACACACACACAGAGATACCTGGTGATCCATCATGGCATAGTTATATAACACCTTTATCTGTCCCCTTCCTATGTAAGCACATGAATACACACACAGAAAAGCATGGTGTCACAGAAAGAGGAGCTTAAATGAAGTCCCACACACATGCGTTCTTGTTATCACACATACAGACACACACACTCACTGGTGTAGCTCGGTGGAGGTCTTTACCTCTGGCTGCTCAGCCTTCTGTCTCTTCCTGGATGGACCCCAGAGACACAGCAAGACTGACGGACTGACGTCAGTGTGTGTGTGTGTGTGTGTATTAGACAATTATAGAGCGAGAATAACTGAGAACATTCCCAGTCTATGCATGATCTGGAAAGCGTACTTGACTGTCTGCTAAATGAATGTTATGTTATGTTCAGTTGTATTAAAGCATTTCAAGTATTCATTGTTCAGTAAATGTCAGAATGTGTTTTAGAGGCAGTACTGGACTGGAAATGGGAAATGGCCCTTGACTTTTTTACTGTAGACCAGCCCACCAACTTGTCTAACAGTTGGTGTCGCAGGGCTTAGTGGGATACTATCTCTGTTCTCTCTCCACACTGCTGCCAGTACCTTCAGGCTTACTAGGTTGTGATGATTGACTGGTAATGGCGCCAAATGAATCACTGGTTAGCCTATTTTAAAACATTTGGCTGCATCAGCACACCCTTTAAGTTATTTCTCTGTTTGTTTGTCCATCTTGCTCCACTCCAATATTTATTCAAATGTCATTACTTAACAGAGAGGGAAAAGGGGCGGGGCCAGGTAAAATTAGAATGAACTGTACCAAAAGGAAATGGCTGGGAGAGACCTGCAGCCACAGATTTATGGACTAAATGAATATACGATGGGACAAACTGCCAGAGTTTGGACTATCCAGCTGGAGAGTCAGTCTGTTGTCTCACTGCAGAGCAGAGTCACATGGACGCTGTATGTATGAACAAGTAAATAGTGCCTCTTCCACTAACCTCACGATTGAAAAAAAAAAAGAAGACAAAAAAATGAGTTCATGTTCATGACAAAACTAGACTAAAATGTCTTTAGTGTGTATTGACCAAAACTAACAAAATTAAATGATTAAAAATTGGCTAAAGTGTATATACATTGGTTTCATAAAAAAACTATGAAACTAAAAAAGAAAATAAATAGAAAAGTAATGGGTGAGTGTGTTTGTGTGTGAGAGAGATAGATGGCCAAACAAAAGAATTGATGAAGAAAATGAGAAAGAGAATAAGAGATCACTTTAGACCTGCTCTACTCTACTTATAAAAGTTTCAATCTTAATACCCAGCGAGGCAGGATTATGATGGAATAACACAAATTCAGTTGCATAACCCCAGTGGACTACAAGGCTGTGTGTGTGTGTGTTTGTGTGTGTGTCTGTGTGAGCTTAGAGTTGGGTGATTTCAAAAATAACCGACTTGATCTCTGATGAGACCCCTCCCTGTTATTTTTCATCTCTCCTCTTATGTCTAAGTCTCTATTTCCATCTGATTCCATCTCTTTTTTTTTCCTTTTTTGCAGTGTGTCGCTAAATATACTTTGCTAGGAAATGTCTTCATGTCCTCAGTCTGTTCCTTAATTATTTCTTTCCCTTTTCCATTCATTCTCTCTCCTCCTCTGCGGGTGGTCTTGTCATCTCACATCAGTGTCAGCTGATCCTGACGTTGCTGCTGCAACTTGCAGTTGCCTTGGCAACACCCCGATTTGGGCGGACAGGCAGCCAAGCAGGCAGGCAGCATAGAAGTGACCTTTACGCCCTGTTCTGATCACACCGTCCAGGTCAAGGTTCGGTCGGCTGAATTTCATTTCTTGATTTAAAGTAACTTGACTTACTTTGCTCTTTTCATTAAAGATCTGCATTGTATGAGCATAAATGTGAAAAACCTGAGCTGTGTCGTGGCAGATAGAAGCTGTGTTTCTATCAACTTTTTTTACGTGCACTTTGACATATTGCATTAGAAAACTCTCGCTTGAGGTGCTTTTTGCCTTTATTGAAAAAAAAGGTAATGGGCTGAATAGGAGATGCAAACAATTGTTCTGACTTGGCAAACATGTAACTCACGACTGATCGGTTGTTACCGCAATCGCAGTCTTCCCTGATATTCTCATAACACGGAGACATGGCCGGTAGCAACTTGTATGCTTGAAACCTCTCTCTATTTTCTCAGGTCAATGGGCCTCAGGTCCATGCAACTTGTTTCATTTCTGGTTTGCAACCCATACTTCTTGTTTATTACAGCCATGTGTAACGTCAACTACTGATGCAACTATGCTTCCTGTAGCCTGGTTTATTCGCTCCAAATGGAAACACACCTATTTCGCATTTTCTTTTTTTGTGACATTTAAAAAATCCACTTAAAATTCGCTTGACAATTAGATGGAAACATGGCTAGAAAGTCAGATTTGTGAGGAAACTACTTTTAAAAGTGCATCAAACAAGGTTAGGATTTGGTCTTTGGATTTTACATATCAAAGTCAGTTTACAGATCTTGTGGGAGTACTACTGCATGTGTGAAGAAAGTTGTACAAAGCCTTTTGTTGTTTTAGAAGGAAATCTGCGAAATCTGATATTTGTCCTCAAGTAATGTCAGCATCACTTGGGTCTAAAAATCTACACGTTTGGCAAAAAAAAAGAAAATCTGGGGATGTGGAGTTAGAAAGAAGCAGCTTGAGGCTACATCAGCCACTGCTAGCATAACACACTCCGACAGAACTGTCAGCAGTTCAGTTGCATTGTAGACACCAGGCTTTGACAAGAAAGAAGAGTGTGATACAATTTTGCAAGACTGTCCTCCCAAGAAAAACGACTTTTTCAGCAAATCCCCCAAAATTATATGTTTATGTTCAATTGACAAAGCCCTCTAGCAGCTGTAAGAATTATGACTCTTGTCCATGGTAGCAAAGAAGGAAGTAGTGTGATGTTGTTATAGAGTCATAAAATATGCAGATAGAGCATGTCGAAAGGGATTGGGACAACAAAAAGTGGGACATCACACAGGAGATTGTCAACGTTGGTTTCTTTTAAGTGTGACGGTGGTCGTTCCCAGACATAGGGTCGAGCTTACAGGTTATTACTATAACCATGATGTCAAAGTATTCATTTTGACCCAAACTATAATTTTCTTATACTAAGTCATTTTTGTGCCCAAATCTAACCAAACCATTTGAAGGAATTCTCTGTAATCCACCTGGAGGTGCTGTTAAACTACCTGAAGTAATATGTGACATTTTCATGTGAATAAATTGTCGGTTTTGCTGCTCTCTACCTCCTGTTAATAAAACAGAACAATATTTTGACCTACTATTCTTAGACCCTGGGATCATATGTTTCTGACTTTGTGCCAACATGTTTTCTTAACAATTCAAATTAAAAACTAATTATGGTAGGTGTTGCTAATATATGAGAGATGTTTCATTTGGATTTTTGTGCATATATGTGACAAAAATTAATGTAATGTAATGAAACTGCATTTATTTTCCACCAGAATATATTCTAATGCTACAGTTCAATCATCCTTTAAGCCATCAAAAAAGTAATGTCTACATGTTTTCATTTTATTCATCATTAATATTTTTTTTTTATCATAAAAAGCAAATAAAACAGGTCCTAAGGGAAATAACAGAGATCCTCTTTCAGCTTTCAGCCATCTGGAGGGGTGTGTTGGTGTCTGTGTTAGTTGGTGTTTAACACCGGCAGAGGAATGATCGACAAAGTAAACTAACTTGTGCTGTAGCTTACAAGCCATGTATAGACAGTATGTCTTTAATGGTAGTGAAGAGTAAGGACCACAGCAGCATCTAAGTGGACTGAAGTGAAATTTGCAGGTATGCTGTTTAAGTGGAGTTATATAAACTGAGATTCAGGAACAGGACCACGCCTCTCTCACTAATTCGACCACCTGCGCCTCATTCTGTTCCTCCAGTCAACCACCCGTGCTTCACTCATTTCATCCACCTGTGCCTCTCTAACCCAGTCACATGCACTCACATATATATAAACTGTCTATCCCATTTTGTCTCTCGTTTCTCAGACCCAAACCCTGTTTTTTCACCTCTTTTAATGGGCAGCACTGCGGCCTCACAGCAAGAAAGTTCTAGGTTTAGCCCTCGCTCAGCAGGCCTTTTTGTATAGAGTTTGCATGTTCTCCCCATGTTTGCGTGGGTTTCCCCCCGGTGCTCCAGTTTGCTCCCACCATGAAAGACATGCACGCTAAAATCCATAATTCTGCCAAGCAATCATTTTGTTTTTTTCTACTACAGGAACCACAGGGGGTTCATAAGACCATGCTGCTTATCAAGACGAGCCCCCACCCTGAGTCTCGACCCCTCAGGTTCCTAGCCGCTCCGGCCATCAAACCCTAAGCATCCTTCTCAACCCCTTTATCCTTCTCCCCTCGACCCTGTCATTCCTCTGTCCTCGACCCCATCATCCCTCTTCTCTTGACCCCTTCATCCCTCCCCTCTCAACCCCTCCTTTTATAACCATTCATCACAATAAACCACTATAAAATTTAACATTGGCGTGTTCCTTGCTAGTGAACGTGCTGCAGCTGAGCAGCTAATTGGATATCTACCCTGTAATCTTATGTTGGTGGTGCACTTTTCACAGGTGAATGTGTGTTTGGTTACTCATGCAATAAGCTAGGACAAGACATGAATTCATGCTTATAAGATACACTAGAATCAGACTTCAGCAGCAGAAAGCTAATGTGGGTTGTTGTTCACAGTCTGTAACTTGTGTAGCAGGCTGCTGTCTGGCTGGTTAGTCAGTGTGACTATCTGCCAATGACAGAACTGACCTTACTGCTGTATCCAAATATGATTTTAAATTACTTTAAATAATACAAAATATACAGAGACGGAAAGACAAGTAGAGATATAGAGAAAGTTAAGAAAGGCATGGAATTGTGCTGGTGCAGATAAATAACCACCATTGTGGAAAACTGCAAGGAAAACAATCAACAAATCAAACTCAGACAAAGAAACAAACAGACAAATAAAGAAATTGATGAGTGTGATGGTAGGAACAAAGGTTAACAGACAGGAAATTACATTTAGACAGACAAGCAGTACAGGAACAGAAGGACTGTCAGGTAGAAAAATAAAGTGGTATGGAAACGCAAGCAGACAAGTTAAGACAGCTGATGAGAGCCACAGGAAGACTAATGGAAATGCAAAAGAGTAGACATATAGCCTGACAAAGGAGCAGATGGAGGAAAAAGGCAGGGAGGCAGAGAGACAAGCAGTGACACGAAAAAGGCGGAGACAGAGACAGAGGCAGGTACTTGTTGTAAAAGGTCAATGCTCCTGTGATAAGGCGAGCTTGGACAGCATGCTCACAGCGAGTGGCCGAACGCTTGTCAACACGATACCAGTGCACTTCACTGGCCACAGTACACTCAGTAGAACACACAAGGACGGAAGCATCGCAGTGTAAAGAGCCTTTTTTATAAAGCATAGAGAGGTTTCTGACTGAGAGTAACACAAACATAAATGAGGACCCCAAATAAGACAACAACCATATAAGAAGGCCAGTGAATAGAAATGTGTACTGCCCCAGAGATTATATGTCTGCACAGGATTGATAAGGCTGTTTATCACCAATGACAGAATTCATTTGCTGCTGATATTTCTGACTTTTACAAACTCCTCTGGTCTGTATTTGCTGAATGGACAAAAAGTAAACACCAACTGAGGTTAACAGTTGAGGGAGGATAGTGGTACATATTAGTAAATGATGCAAGATATTCCAGTAATGGAATATTCTGCGTCATAGCTTGAAGCAAAAATAAATAAATGAATAAATAGAAATCTAACTGACAAAGCAGGATTATTATTGCAATATTTAACAAGTAGAGGGTGACGGACAGGGACAGCTAGGTAAAATTACACTCTTTTTACATAAAATCTCCTCGCAGGCAGAGCAAGTGAGTCACTGACTAAAACAAACATTTCCATCTATATTTAAAATGAAGTTTAAGGAAAGTAACAACAACAGTGACAGCGCAAGAGGCAACTTATGTTTCTGGATAAAAGAACATATTGCCTGAGGAGGACCTTGCAGCTCAGAACATTGCACTAATAAAAAACCTGGGTGCTTGGAAATTTCAGTGTGCATACAGCCTTCCCATTTAAAACAGAACATCACTGAAGCAACTCACTGTAATCTTGAAAACACTGGTCTTTCGGTGCAAAGTAATATCTGATAAACTCCATGGTCATGGTCTCCAGAGGATGAACCCTACTGACTGAAGATCTCCTGACTGGAATTTGGTATGCACATTCATGTCCCCCTCGGAATGAATTGTCCCTTAACTTTTCATCTAACGCCCTCATCAGGTTGAAAGTGTAATTTGATCAGTACCTTGGCGGATGACTAAATACCTGCAAAACTAATAACGTTCCCATCAGCCTCAGCTGCGTCGTGTTTAGTGGCAATTCTTCAAATTTCGCAAATGTGTGCATGGTAAAACACTGATCCAAGATGGTGGATGGGATTAACATTATACACGCTCAAGATCAGCATGTTATTTTGTTATATTGAACATGTTAATAAGCTGTGTGTTGTTATACATGTGGTAACGCAGTGATGAGGCAAATTTTCACTATACATTTCTGTTCAGTCTGCATGTGTGTATTTGTATCGAACTGTGCCTGGTGTCTGTGTTTTGATTATGTCTGTGTGTGTGTGTGTGTGTGTCCCCTGTGGCTTCAATCTATGGAAGCAGAGAGATGAATGGAGCCCTGTGAAGCACCGTTGATTACACAGCCCGTCTCCTCCCTCTTTCCCTCTCTGCTTCATAGAAAACAAGACACAGAAGAACATAGGGAAAGAGTGCACAAAATGGAGACAACGACACAGGGAGGAAAGGAAAGGAAAGGTGAGAAAGAGGGAGGAATAAAAGACAGAAAAGAATAAATGGTCAGAGAGAAAACAAAATAAGATGGATACTTACTAATACAAGCAAGCATGAAAGATAAAATAATATACAGAGGAGCAGGGTTGGGAGGGTTACTTTTAAAAATGTAATAAGGTACAATTACTAATTATTTGTTTAAAAATGTAATCAGTAATGTAATCCAAGTGCCTCAAAATTAAAGTAATGTAATCTCATTACATTTAGTTACTTTTGGATTACTTCAATGCCAAATAGTAAAATGAAGACAAGAGACCATCAATGATGCACTCACTGTCTGCTTAGTGCATTTTTTAGAGAAACATAGGATGACAAAATCTCCCGTTCCCAAAATCCATTTTTAAATGTTTTTATATGATCAAAGAACTCCTTTGATGAGGACGATGGGGGTGAGTGGGCCCATCAATAACATAAAATGTGTTTTGCAGTTATTCTTGATGATATTTAAGAGTTTATCATTTGGAAAACCTTTTTAAAATGTCGATGACTCATTCTGCACTTATAGCGTCCATTGCAAATATTTGTCAATATAATGCTACTGAAGCCCTGTCTTTTTGGCACCGGGCCCCATTGAATACTGTACAAAAACAACTTTTTTCACTGATTTTGGTGAAACTGGATCATTTTTGATGGAGAAATATCAGAAATATGGAGAAAATATATTCTAGTGTTTTCTCGATGTCTCCTGGGTGCTCTGCCTCAACTCTGTGATTCACAGAATTTACTGATGAACAGATAGCTTTACTTGTTGTTGAAGTTAGTTAACAGCTGCTGTTATTAGCTCAGTTAGCTGTGCAACCACTGGTCAAATTAGCTCGCTCTGCACGTACTGGGAGCTCAGAGCACTGGAGGAGTGTTTTTGTTTACCATAGACTGTATGAAGGTGTTTACACCTTTACCCAAGTACTGGAGGTTTTCAGGCCAGGGGCAGGCAGGGGGACCCAGCAGGGAGTAATGAAGGGGTGCAGCACCTGATTGTAAACCAGAACGGCACCAGGTGAGCGGACAACGAAACCTCGCTCAGCAGCCTCCCAGTGAACACGGCATGAACAGGACCAAACACAGCCTCAAAGACCAACAGGGAATCTACCACTGAGATGATATACACAGAGCTTTTTGATGGATATAGTTATCTTTAGTTTTTTCTAAGCCGCTAAGCCCATCTGCCTTTATCTGTGGCTGGTTAGCTCGGTCGGTTAACTTAGCTGTGCTGCTAGTGGTTCTATTAGCTTACTCAGCCCCGGTCTGCTAAGAGCCAAACCCGGCAGAAAACCACCTTAGGACTGTATTCCCAGTGATCAAACTGGACTTTGTTGGTCTCAGAGGCTGTGCTCGGTCCAGGTCTAGCTATTGTGTCCACTCACTGAGAGCTGGAACCAGTCTCTCTGCATGATGGGGAGGGTGCGCGTAACACTAACACACATTTGGCTCAATGTGCTAACTGCACATTGCTGCACCTTCTCTCTTCACCCTGTGTGTTGAAGGCTTTGTTTTAGCTATGGAGTGATAAATCTTGTTTCTAAATGATCTTTGTCGGGAGTTGCGCATGCGCAGTTCCTAGTTGAGGACCACTAGCCAATCAGAAGCAGAGAAGGGCGGGTCAGTGAGAAGAAGGGAAAGCTGAAGGCTACATGTTGCCGACCAGCTGAAAACAGATAAGACTGGAGCAAAAGTTTCAGAGTGGTGAGTTACTAATGTGTAAGAAATCTTGTAAGTAATGTAAGTATATTTCATCCATAAAGTTTTAACTGAGCTCTTTCTCTCCATCACAGTAACAACTTTATGTCCATTGACCGCCTGGAGGGTAGCTAGTGTTTGGAAGGGAGAAGAGGTGTGTGCTGCAGCTCAGTGCTTTTCCACCTGTGTTTTTGAGGGTGTGTCAGAGTAGCTGCTTGGTGAGCGTTACATGAGGCGCATTTAGCTTTCATCCCTGTGAAGTCACAGCTGACTAGACTACAAACTAGCTGTTTGCAGGCAGTTCAAAGCAGAGTTTTCTGTGGGAGATGGGAATTCCCTTTGGGCTTTTTCACTTTGCAAACCTATTAAATGCACAAAAAAGTATATAACTCAATAAAGAAGTGGGAAAAAGCCAAAAACCATAATTCCACCTCTTTAACTTTAATCATTTTTAGCTGATAATACTTTTAACTATTTTTTTTTTTTTTTACTGAATGCAGGACTTGTAATGACTATTTTTACATGGTGTGGTATTGCTAATTTTACTCCATTAATGCGTCTGAATACTAACCACTTAAGTGTAGGTTGTGTGAACTAGCACACCTTCAACATGTCATCGCGGTAAACGATGGTTTTTTTAATCTTGTTAGATGGAAACTACTCATGTTATGTCAGAAAACTTGTGACAAAACTATTATGAAATATTGTCTGAGATTTGTTCCTTTTCTCAAATGTTGTACTCATTCACATTTGGTTTTAGGATGAAGTTAGGGTATTTTTTTAAATTTTTTTTTTTTTTTTACTGTGCTTTAATTTTAACTTAAAAAAACATAACCAGTCATCTGTGGTTAAATGGTAAAATATTCTGCATCAAAATATAGAGAAGGGCATCAGTCAGCATTTGAGCACCTCTTTCTCTTTGGGCTTTGATTCATATATTTCTGATGATCTGACTACTGACATCGAGAGACACTAGGAGATGGAGAGAAAGACATTGCAAACTTGTCTTGCCCCGCATTGCCTCCAGTGCCCCTAAGCCACACCCATATTCCCTCATCCACATTTTGATTGGTCGGGCTGCCAGCAACAGTCTGCTCTCTATCCACTCTGCCCCCCCTCCTCCTTCTCTCTCGCTCTCCTTTCCCCTCCTTTCTGCCTGCTCTGTCTCTCTCTCTCTCACTCTCCATGCAGGTCGCCAGTGAATGAGTCCAGTCAGACACAAGCTGTTAAACAGTACAGCCTCTCTCTCCCTCTCTCTGTCTTTCTCTCTCTTCATCTCTCGGTCTCTCGTCCTTTCCCGTCTCAGGAGCAGACAGTCAGTGGAGCATCGGCACAGCAACGGAGCGACACAGGACTGACTGAGGAGAGAAGAAGACAACAAACCTGGCCAACAGCAACATAACATTAAGAACATTTGCAGCAGATCATTAACTGCAATACATTTCAGATCAAAGCAGAAGCAACAGATTGCCCCTAGTTGCAATTGCTCCTGCAACTGATGCTCTCTCGGCTGATCTGGGCTTGGAAATGAAGCAGATTTGCAACGGCTCCTGCAGCTGACGTCTCCTGGGTTTTGAAAGTCAGTTTGTGTGGGAAAGACATGCTTTTGTTCGGTTTGTGCATGAGGAAAACCCTGAGCAGCAGAAACGAAAAGCTTTGATTCACCCGGAAAGCAACACGTTTCACGCTGGGCGTCAACATCACCTCTACCACCAGCGTCTCCTCCCATCTTCCTTCCTTCATGAGATCTGAAGAAGACCAGGCACCCGAGCTGTGAATGCTAGATTGGCATGAGTGCAGAGTTCAGGGAGTTAAACAAAAATAGCAAGATTTTATCAGTGTGAAGAAGCAGTAAAGATTCACAGCCAGGCAACAAAAGTCCATCAGACTCATCATCTGGACTTTGGAGGACAAAAAGGAATGAACAAGAAGACGTACATCAGCATCTGGCTGAGAATAGAATCAAAGCACGAATCCAAAAACTAGAGCAGAAATGACAGGAAGAGAGAGATTCAACTCTGCTACGCACCGCCACAGATAGATGTTCAATTATTAAAAAGATATCATTTAATAGGACACTTAACCTATTCAAAAGTGAGCAACCGACAGAGAGATATCTTACTTCACAAGGATGATTTTGCACCACCCAAGCTTGCATTCTGTGTAACATACAAAGACCAACATCCAAAATCTTTCTCTGATGTCAAGTTCTTTTGGCACTTGCTACTTGTAAGTTTTCGCACCGATTTTTTTTTCGGTGTGAGCATCTTGGGGTTCCTGCCTGACTCTTCTTTTCGGGGTGAGGTGGATCTGCCGTGGGGGGCAGCTGACAGCCATCCAAGACGCCGCGAGCCGTACTCCGCGTGAAGAATGCCCAGCCGCGCTTGGCCAAGCCGGCCGACCCGGGCCCGACGACGGGCCTCTACATGGAAAGATCGCAGAGCCGCATCAGCCTGTCAGCATCCTTCGAGGCCCTTGCCATCTACTTCCCCTGCATGAACTCCTTTGATGAGGACGATGGGGGTGAGTGGGAATGACAAACACACAGAGACCCATACAACCACAATAAGATTGTTGGAGCCATACATAAAACATAGGATGCAAGGCACATGTTATTAAAACTGATTTTTCCATTCACATGTCAGGCAGTGTGTTATGTAAATCTGTCATGGCTCAGAGAACAGGCTCATTCAGTAAATCACCTTTCAACATGTCCATGTCTAGCAAAACCTGTACCTTGTTTATGTTTACTGTTGTATTCATCTTGGCTGATTTGTCCAGTATCCAAAATGCACATTTTTATTCATGTTAAAAGACACATTGTTAAGTTCAACACACATTGCATTGGCAGATGTCCAAGATAAAATACCTTAATGCATGAGTGCAATATATACTGTATGTGCTGCATAGTGTCATACAAAACTACAAGTGATTTTATCCTCTGAAATGTCACTTGAAAGCTCATTGAATAACAGATGGGATATAAAAATGATGGTAATTCATTTCACATTAATTATTTATAGTCTAAGAAGTCATTTTTAAAGGGATGAGGTTTGAAACAACAACATGTCTTCTGAGAAAAGTGACCTGAGCAGACCCTAATTTTTTGTGCACAGTGAGAAACCATTTGGCGAGTTTTGTCTAACTTTTCTACTTTTTGGACTACTCAGATATTATGTTTAAAAACATGTGTCGTGTGTGATTTAAATTTAAATTTAGCTTTTGCTTCTTTTAAATTTTTTTATTGTATTTCCTCATCTCAGTGGCTTTAATCTCATGAGTTAAATCAATTCAAATTACAAAACACTAAAATTGTGTTTTTATGTGTTTATGTGTTGTGTATGTGTGTGCACAGACAAGTGTGTGTTTGTGAGAGCCTGTGCACACCTGTGTAGTTATGTCAGATTTTTTATGATTAGATTGTGGGTAGGATCAAGTATTTCCCCAAATCTCATGCATCAGCTGATGTAATTCATTTTGCTCTGAACTGCTGTATCGCTACATTACATTACTCTTGATTTCCTGTCATGCTAATCCTGTCGGGACAACTGTAGGACTGGATTGTCTTTCCAATAGAAATTGAAGTAAAAAATAAAAGTATGTATATAGAACCATCTCTGGAAAAAACAACACTGGTGGTGTGTTTGTAGATTCTAAGTTTTGATGTATGCACAAGTGTGTATATTCAGTGCTAAGTAGGTCACAGGGTTCCTGCTTAAAAACAAATCTAAGACAGAAAACATATTTAACATAATGTTATGAGCTTATCAACTGACATTGTCCAAATTTAGAAATAACACAAATAAGTATTCAGCATTTATAAGTAACATACAAACATTTCATAAATGGTTTATAAAACAATGTACTGTAGTTGCAGCTATAAGAGCATTTTAAGTTCTCATTAATATACAGTATTTGTCAAAAAATATAACTTCTTTTTCAAGCCACACAGTGATGGCTGTAGCTAGCTAACATACTGTAACATATTAGCCTACAGTGATAAATGCAGCTATTAGATGTAATAATGCTCACCAATAAGTCTCACAAGTCGTTAAAATTAGCTGATTCCTACAGAATTCCTTACTTTCAGTGGTGTAACCTTCCACCTCGCTGTAGTGATGTAGAAGTGTACTGCAGGGTGTGTCAATACACTGTGACATCACTGTCAGGTGTGGTTACAGTTGTAAAAGCCCATTCCAGACCATACGGTGTACAGCCAAAGGGGAACATATCCAACCCTGGCCAAAATATCTCACATACCACTTGCACCTGCTGCTTCTCAGCAACACATACGCACAATTGTGGGCAACAAATCTCCTTTGTGTAGATTCTCAGTGAGGCAAAAAGCTGGAAAAGGGAAGAATTTGAAAAGAAAACTGATCTGTTTTTCAGACAGTTGAATTGACAAATCTGCGCTTGTTAAGAAATTGTTTGTCCTATACTCTCTCATGGGGGAAGCTTGGCCCGTAATGACCACTGATAACACTCTCGTACAAAGGACAAATATCACCTTTAATCGCTCTGGTGAAAGTCAACATTTCACCTGTGCCAGTAAAGCTAATCCCACAAAACATTGTGGATTTAGTTTCCTCAGGTTTACGGTGCTCCTAAAACACAGGTCCATAATCTTTAGCTTTTTCTATGAGTTGTCCGTTCTTCACTCCGGTGGCCTGGAAGCTAAGGCTCTGACCATGAATGAACAGCAACATCCTTGTTCTTCAATGCATGTCATTCCCCATCTCTCTCTTCGCTCATTTCCTCTCCTCTCTACTGTGCTTATTTAATAAAACCATACAAATGCCCCCAGAATAGTTTTATGTGTACTGTATATATACATATATTATTATTCATATTATTATAATATAATCATGGCTGTTGGCAGCTAATGGTCCACACTCCTATGCCTACACTCCTAGGCCTGACACTCATCACATGATCACATGTTTTCCGAGTTTTTATGCTTGTAGAGTCATTATTGAGGTCACCCAGCTTTCATATAATTGTCACCTTGACCTTGTGACATAATCTGGGATTTTGCTAATGTTACCAAACCTATGTGTTTTTTTTTCTTGTGGGTCTTGGAGATATTAGATATGTATCATCAATATTCAAGGTGGGGTATACAGTTCTTGAGACTGGTATTGGATTAGAATCACACTGACAAACTCAAACCTGTATAAGCACACATGCATTTACAAATATAGATCTTCCTAAACCAAGACACACACATTTACACACTTTTATGATTGTAGTTGCACATGTACCCTCCCAAATACACAAGTCTCTAGACACACACAGATATGAAAGCAGTGTGTGAGGTAATCAGAGCGGAGCGGCAGGCCGTGGTTTGTGGTTCTCAGTCTAATTAAATGCTAATATGGCTCCTGATTGTGGCTGACTGCAGCTAAATAGAGGCCTTATTGGAGGTTAATTCTCTCTCTCTCCATTTTTGTCCCAATGTCTCTCTGTCGAGCTCTCTCTCTCTCAGCCCCACTTTCACTCTGTGGTTTAAAAATCCTGTTTGCAGGTTGACTCTGCCTTTCCACCTTAAATTGTCTTTTAATCGCTTCCCCTCATGTTTTCTCTCTCTCTCTTTTCCCACGCCCCTCCCCTCTCTGTTTTACTTTTCCACTCTCACTTCAGTTCAGTTTAATTCAAATATGTTCCACTGACAGGACAGGGCAGAAAGGCAGTCGGTACTCACAGCAGTAGAGCATCACTTCTCCTGCCTGAAAAACATGAACTGTTGTTTATGTACTTTAGTGTTTGTACCTTGGAATTGAATTCACAACACTTTTAGCAGCTGATGTTGAAGACTTGGACATCTAACATTCCCACCATGTAGTTATGAGTTATCTCACTGTTAAGAAAATGAAAGGGGCTGTGATGGTGTGGCCATATGACGAAATCAGATCCAGGAAGTCCAGTTTAGTAATAGACTCATGAGTAAAGTGAGTCCAAAACCTAAACACTGCTCAGTGATTTATAATGATGAAAGAGGATTTTACAACTCTGCAAAGTTATCACAGTGATAACTATTTGCACCCATGTCTGGACAATCACAAGGTTAACGGTAGACATATGTGCTTGGCCAAAATGTGCGTTGTGTTGCGATAGACGTTGCATTATTTAGCAGGAGGCCTCAATGTGCAATGAATGAGGATGCTGTAGGTCTGACTGTGGCCTAATAGAGCAAATCTACAAGAGGTTGGTGCTTATTTATTTTTTATTAATCATACATTTACTAAATCTTACACTAAAATCCGATCAGCTGAGTTCCATGTTTACATCAAATCTGTCTTTCAGTCTTGCTGAATGCCAGATAGACTGACAGGATGACATAATCCTTCAATTTCAACTTCATTATGTTGACTGATATAACGAATAACTGTGGTCTAAACATGCAATTGCCATTTTTTTAAGATACACAATGAATCATACCTCCTTGAAACAAATGGGTTGGACAAAATATGGACAGACATTCATACACACACAGCCATCAGGATCATTTTAGGATATCAGCAACCCGCCAATGCTCCAATTATTAGACAACCCGCTCCACCACTTGAGCCTCTGCCACCCCACAAGTTGAAAGTAGATTAGAGAATCAAAGGTTTAACCTTTAAAGGCAGGGCAATTTGTGTCATTAATTATTCGACTGCAATTTTTTTGCTCATATTCAGTAATCACTTTGGAGAGTGAATAGCAATGAATTGACAATATAAGCATTTATGTCTACCTTACAAAGGTAAGTAACCTTTAAATCAAAAGGTAGGTGAGGGGAGCTTAGCTGATTTTACTCTTCACTGTCTCCTTGGGAGAGAAAATAAAACAAAAATCCCAGCTTCTTCTCACGTCTCTCTCTTTGACCTGAATTACAGTTTGCTGTTTTTCCTCTCTGTTCTCATGTCTCCCCAGACGATCAGCAGAAAGAGCACACACTCACATACACACCTCTCCACACACACACACACACACACACACACACACACACACACACACTCGTATGTGTTATCTAGTAGCACAGGTGTCAGATTTCTCTTGGTGACAGACTGAGATGATTTTCCTGCATTATTAAATGTAAAACATAAAAAATTAAATGTTCACTCAGCCAGTTATCAATCTGCCCATCTCAACACCTGTCTGACATAAACTAATATCCAACATCCATCGTCGTCTTAAAGGACAAATTCCCCTAAAAGGCAGAATGTTGAATAATGTAGTTGATTCCAGTAGTTACTCACAGTCCCTTAAATGTTCTTGTCTTCTTCTTGCAGGCAGAAATTTCCTACATTTCACAGATGTCTTCTTGAAACCCCACAGATATTTGCTGTTTACTTGTTGATTTCAACTTTTGTTGCACATCACTGCTAAACTACAGTATCTTGTTCAACTGGGCATGTACATATGTACATTGCATTATACTGTTCAAGTATTTTCATATGTATATGCTTAAATATATTTTTTTGATATGCTTGGTTGTAATATAGTAACTATAGTTATACAGTCCCCTCCTAAAGTATTTGAATGATAAGGAAAATTGCTTTGTTTTTGTTGTTTACTGAGGACATTTGGGTTTAAGATCAAAAGACGAGTATGAGACAAGAGTTCAGAATTTCAGCTTTTATTTCCTGGTATTCACATCTAGATGTGTTAACAATTTAGGACATATCACCATTTGTATTAGACTACAGCATTCTTAGGTGAGCAAAAGTAAAGAAACAAATAATCTTAAAGTAAATAACATTTAATATTTGGTGGCATAACCCTTGCTTGCAATAAGCTGCCTGCAACCCATTGACATCACCAAATTGTTGCATTCTTCATTTGTGATGCTATTCCAATCTTTTACCACAGCTTCTTTCAGTTCTTGTTAGATTCGGGGTTTGTTTCTCCCTTCAGTCTCCTCTTAAGGAGGTGAAATGCATGCTCTATTGGGTTAAGGTCAGGTGATTGACTTGGCCAGTCTAAAACCTTCCACTTTTTTCCCTCGATGAAGTCCTTTGTTTGGTTGGCAGTGTGCTTTGGGTCATTGTTCTGCTGCATGATAAACTTCCTCCCAATTAGTTTCAATGCATTTCTCTATAAACTGGCAGACAAAATGTTTCTGTCCACTTCTGAATTTATTCTGCTGCTAGCATCATCAGTTACATCATCAACAAATATTAATGAGCCTGTTCCATAAGCAGCCATGCACACCCAAGACATTACACTACCTCCACCATGCTTAACAGATGAGCTTGTATGCTTCGGATCATAAGCAGTTCCTTTCTTTCTCCACACTTTGGCCTTTCCATCAGTTTGCTAGAGACTGATCTTGGTCTCATCAGTCCATAAGAGTGTTCCAGAACTTTTGCGGCTCATCTCTGTACTTCTTTGCAAATTTCAATCTGGCCTTCTGATTCTTACTGCTGATGAGTGGTTTGCATCTTGTGGTGTGGCCTCTATATTTCTGCTTGCTGAGTCTTCTTCCAACAGTGGATTGTGATACCTTCACCGCTGCACTGTGGAGGTCGTTGGTGATGTCACTTACTGATGTTTTGGGGGTTTTCTTCACAGCTCTCACGATATTTCTGTCATCAACTGCTGTTGTTTTCCTTGGCCGACCTGTTCAACGTCTGTTGCTCAGTTCACCAGCAGTTTCTTTCTTTTTTGGGACATTCCAAAGTGTTGTGCTTGCTATGCCCAACGTTTGTCCAATGGTTCTGATTTTTCGATTTTCCTTCTTTTCTCAGCATGACAATGGCTTGCTTTTCTACCATAGACAGTTCAGTCTTTATAGGTTTGAACCATGGATTAAAACATAGACAAGGCATGCAGAACTACTTAATGTTTGGACAATCAACCTAAAAGGCAACACCTGGGCAACAAGAAACATCTGTCAGTCACATGTTCCAATAGTTTTGCTCACTTGAAAAATGGGTGGGTTCAAACAAAGGGTGTTATGTCCTGAGTTGTTTTACACATCTAGATGTGAATACCACAAAATGAAATTCTGAACTCTTGTCTCATAGTCATCTTTTGATCTTGAACCCAAATGTCTTCAGTGAATACCATAAACACAAGGAATTTTCCTTACCGTTCCAATACATTTGGAAAGGACTGTACTTTACATCTCTGTACATTACTTTTGTGACAGTCAAATTTTAGAAATAGCTTGGTCCATGTTATTGATAACGATAAAACTACTACAAAATACTGTTCACTAAAAAAGATTACCAGAGAAAGCAAAAGTACATTGCCAAAAGCAATTTTTAAAGAATAATGTTTAAGTGTTTGGGGAGGATTTCTTTTCTCTCTCAGGCTTGTTCTTGTTCATTCTGAGTTTCTCATTAATCAGGTGGAAAAAAAATCTCTAATATAGAAACTGAACAGGCGCTGCGGCTGCTGCTCAGGGAGACTAATTGAGTCTATATTTCTTTGTGTGAGAGGGTGTGCTGCTGTAATTCTCTGCTTGTAGGGACCAAATGTTCTCACAAGAAAAGAAAAATGAAGAAATTCTTCCAAAGTGAGGATTTTTTTTTGGCCCTTCACTTCCTTAAGCAGCTAAGTTAGGACAAACTCTTGGGTTTAGGGCGAAGATTAGAAATGAGATTACATTTAGGTTAAAGGTAAGGTTTTACTTTATAGGTAAGACTCATCTTTAGTTAATGATCTTGTGAATCACAGTGTCAGCTAGATGTTTGCATCTATGAGCATACATCAGGTTATGGCGTCATAATAGCGGCTAAGACATTGACATGTCACTTATTGTGGGAGGATCTGGAACATTAGCCTTCAACGAATCAGAGGACGA
This sequence comes from Lepomis macrochirus, assembly GCA_024633595.2. Classification (NCBI taxonomy): domain Eukaryota; kingdom Metazoa; phylum Chordata; class Actinopteri; order Centrarchiformes; family Centrarchidae; genus Lepomis; species Lepomis macrochirus. The sequence continues at coordinate 10,506,823 of JALXJV020000004.1, read as the reverse complement.
ACAGGAAAGAAGTCAAGTGAAGGAAGGAAGAAGAATTAGAGAGGAAGAGACAGGAGGGAGGAGGGACAAATGTAAGCAGAGTTGGAACTGATGGATGTTGGAGCAGAGGTGGAGGGAGTAAAGATAGAAAGCAGGATGACGCAAAGGGAGGGATAAGTGGAAAGAGGAAGGTAAGAATACATACGGAAAGAAGAAAGGAGCCTCAATCATATATCAACCAGGGTTCACATGCATGGAGAGGGAGACAGAGGGACAGACAGGAAGGAGAGAAGAGTGAGGTGAAAGAACAGCACGGGGAGAGAGGGGGGAAGTGAGAATGAAAAAATTAAAATGGCTCAGTAGATCTCTATTCTCCTCCTTGCTCGTTATCCTTGTCTTTTATCCTCTCTTCCTTCCTCTTGTATCTCCCCTGTCCTCTCCTTCCCTTCATTGTATCATAACTCCATCTCTCTATCTTCATCCCTGCTGTCAAGTCACATGGAATGCAAGCACAAGAAGGACAAAAAGGAGAGACAAAGGAAAGACACTCAGTCAAAGTAAATCTTATAACGCCATGAAGTTGTGTTTTTAATGAAAGAATTGTAGTGAAACGATTTCTACCGCAGGAGTGCTGCGATGGTGGCTACAATAATGTATAGTACCCGCAATGAGAGCCGATGTCAAACATATGAGTTATAGAGGAGAAAGAATGGAGGAGAAAGAGGGGAGAATGATAGGAGGAGGGAGGTCTCTGGTGTGCTTCTGAGCAGGAGAGATGACCCAGAAAAGTCAGGAATACAAAATGGACTGCCTGGAAAGGAGGTCTATTCTGTAGGGAGTAGGAGGTGAAGGCTGCAGGTGTTCATTTGTTATACTGAGCAATATGGGAGCAGGGAAGTTATTTGTCAGTGTGTTGTAGTCTGATGCAGGAATAAAGACTGTGATTGTTGTTTCAATGCAGTGTTTCTTACCAGGATGTACAAAAGCTACCCCAGGCAGCAGTGCACATCAGCAGCGCCACATGTTCGGGAGGGGTCTGATAAATTAGACTTACATTACCCAGGGTTTTTAATGTAATATGATGTCAGTCAGTATCTTACCGAAGAAGATTTAATGTTGGCAAGTTCAGCCTTTTCTGGCTCAAACCCTGCTCACTGATGTGTAGGAGGCAGTTAGAATTAAGGGGTGTTCACACTAAACTCTAAGACCAACTTTTGCCAAATTTGTGTAAAATTAACTGAGGTTTTTTTTGCATTGTTTGTTTATTTGATCCCCACATGTTGAAAATGTTGGACTCTATATGAAACAGACCCCTATATGACCTACCCAAACATAAATTATACAGAACATAAAAATACATACATATTACATATTATGTATTATGTACATATTATTTTTCAAAATAGATCCAATCAGTGAGGGACCCAAGGACTGTCAGACCTGATCAGAACAAAGCAGAGGATAACTACCCTTGACCCATAAATCGTGGACCCAAAAACAGACTTTAATAATGAGAGAACAGCAAAACCATGCAGCATGATATCCCAACAATTTAAGAGCGGTCTGTCTGTCTGCCTGAAAAATTAGATTTTTCTACTGCGATGAAGATGCAGCCCAAAAATACATGGAGATCTAAATAGCAGAGCAGACACTTGGGGGGACACTAAGGAGTGAAGAAAGGGTTTGTTGATGAAGGAGGATGTAAGGCGGGAAAGAGGCAAAAAATGAAGGATGGTCAGAATACAGAAAAAGAAGTATAGGTCTGAATGATGCACTTCTAAAAGGCCCGACTGCCCTGACAGGCTGCATTGTGCCTGACTGAGAGCAGGAAGTCAACTTGTCATGTGGGCTTCAAGTGGAGACAAAACCACATGAGACGAGCTCTGCGATGCCTCTTCAAACATACCGTTACATAATGAATGAGAGTGTGATTTCATTCTTAACGGTTAACAACCGTTCTTTGTGTGGTGGTGACAGTAAATCACTGAGAGGCAATTTGAATGTGTTGATCTGCCAAGCTTTCACAGCCACCTCCCATTGTCTCTGATGACAGGTTAAATCCTCCCTTCGTAATTCCCTTGTAAATTCTTCTGATACAAGTTCCTGTTAGTAATGAAATAGAAATAATAGTTAAAGAGGTGGTATTATGCTCATTTTCAGGTTCAAAATCCTAATTAGGGGTTGTACCAGAACAGGTTTACATTGTTTAATTTTCAAAAAAACACTATATTTTTCACATACTGCACATTGCTGCAGCTCCTCTTTTCACCCCATGAGTTGTACGCTCCGCTCTTGAGCTACAGAGTGATGCATCTTACTTGTACAAAATCTTTGTTGGAGTTGCACATGCGCAGTTCCCAGGTAAGGACTACTAGCCAATCAGAAGCAGAGAAGGGCGGGTCGTAAGAAACAAGGTAGTGTGATCCAAATCAAAGCCTTCAGTCTGCGACCGTTACCTAGCAGATGGTATAAGTTATTACCAGTCCACAACCACACAACATCATTGTTCCACATCTCACCATGAGGTCTAAACGTTGAACTGTTGCCGGTGTTCTGACGATCTATGCTGCCTTGCCGAAAAATGCTTCCATAGCGCAAATCGATAGACTCGACTCTACTCGGCCCTGCTCCATTTTCCATTGCAGCTAGTACCCAGAGAGAGCGACGCAACACACAACTGTCGCGACGTAATGTTCAATGCGACACACACACCAGATCCACACAGCTTTTAAAATATATACAGTCTACGGTTAAAACGTTTGAATATTTCTCAGAATGTAAAGACAGATAAACGATATGAAAACCTTCCAGCTGTGTCAGCAGAGGGCTCTGTAAGCAGCGGCTGACCGGCCTCACACGCCCCTCCCGCGGGTCGCTGCATGCTTCCCCCGCCGCCACTTGCGGAGCTCCTCAACTCCGAAAATATTCATCACATTTTTGTTCCGCCATCACTTGTAAATATTCTACACAGCTGATTTCTGAATTCCATACGAAAACTTTCTGTTGCTGGCCTCTGTCTGGTGCAGTCATGATGCAGTGAATAGTGAATATTCTCTCTGACCAATCAGTAGTCTGTGGTGTTTTCGCGTTACATTTTAGTATCCCTCAGCTCGCTGGGAACCTCAATGGAGGCGAGGTGATGCTAAAAAAAGTACCTGGAAGCAGGTATAGTTACAACATTTCTACAATGGAAATCCAAACAAAGGTGAGTCGAGCCAAAGGGCCTCGGCTCAGACTACCTTGTACTCTCCTCCCTGTGTTCTTTCACCCTTCTCTCCTTCTCCCCTTTCTTTCCTCTTTTTTTCACACCTCTGTTTATTTTTCTCTCTTCCCTATCCCATTTGCCCTCTACTCTTTCTTTCTTTCTTTCCCTCTCCACTCCTCTTCTATGTCTCCTTTCCTCTTCTCCTTTCCTATCCTTTCCTTAGCCTCTCTTTAGTCTTAGCCCCTCATTGCCTCATATTTTTGGTCTTCTCCTTCACCTCCTGTTCTCTCGTGTCTGTTCATCCCTCCTACTTCTTTCCCCTCACCCTCTTCTTTCTTTTCTCTTTGGGAAATACATTTATTTGCTTTCTGCTGGATTGTTAGAAGATGTGGCTGTCCATTAAATGTAAGGCTACAGCCAGCAGATGGTATGTCAGAATGCATTTCCCCAAATTTGAACTTTTGCTTAAAAGCGCAATATTTTTTTGAGTTTGAGCTTACTTTCCTTTTCTAAATTTCATAAAACACACTTCATTCAAAACCCGATAGAATTTAAATAAAACTCACCCACCTGTCTTAGTTTGTCTTTCCACTGTTCCAACAATCACCAACTCTGGTTTGGTTTAAATAAACGCTTAATTCACTGAATGATGTGATAGTCTGTCTCTACACACTGTCGCTGCCTGATGCCCAATCTCGCTCCTCTCCCCTTTGACGCCTCTCCTGAACCTGCCGTGTCTTCAGCGTCCCTGGAGTAAGAGCCCTGATTAGAGTTGCTGTAGATCTCCTTGGTACTGTATTCCCTGTCGTCATATTGGCCTCCATGTGTTCGGTCCTGGTTTGGTCGTAATCACTGGGAGGCTGCTGAGCTCGGATCCGTTGCTAGCTCACCTGGTTCTAGTTCTGGTGCCGATTCGGCATTCAGTCAGCTAATAGGATTCCTAAGTTAGCTGCACGCTAAGTTAGCTTTTTTTGAAGTTTGAATTTGACAGGTGGAGAGTCTTGAGAGAGTCTCTCAATTCTTACATATTGTACTTTTAACTAAGTTCTGAGTGAACTCTAGTCTCCACTGTTGGAGTCCTGTGCTCTGTATCATTGGTCTTAGCCTTTTTCCTATCACATGTGTGCAATATAAAGATGAGTCTCACTACATTCCAGCATATAAATGTAATTTGTAAACTATGAGGTTGAATTTCAGACACAGTGAACACACATACTGGTATAAAATTTGACTTTCCCAATTTGTGCTCAAAGCTGTGACGACATCAAAGACCGTGCATAAAAGCTCACAACCACACCTTTCCTCCCCCTCCCGTTTCACTGGTGCAGTGTTGCTATATCAAAGAGAATCTCTCAACTTTAATGTTTGTTTAGGCTCCCTATTTCATGACAGAGCAATGGAGATAAACATTTAATACACTTAAAGTGAGTCTTTAATATCTCACCTCTCTTGCAATTCAGCGTAATATCACTCATGTTCCTCTCTTTGGTGCCACATTGCTAATTAGATTAAGTTATGAATACAGTAAAGCTTTAATCAAATTAAGTTTGTGTAATTATCTGATGTGATTTTTGGGTCTTACTGTATTAATGAATCTAATTGAATCTAATACTGTTATAATTTGCTTACATTACACTTTTGATGAAGCTCAAGTACAAGAATCATCAGATGTTTCTTGCTATGCAGTTGCAAAATACTGTGAAAGTGCACATTAGTTTTAATTTTAATTTTCTGTGTAATTTCTTGATGTTGTCATCACGTAGAACAGATTTGCACATCTCTAATGTACCCTGCACACTACAGATAACATATCCCTTAGATTCAGTGTGTTAATTAAATGTATGTGAGAACATAGAGATTCACTGTAAAGGTGTTTTATGGTGAGGCATAAAGCCGTACTGACTGACCCAATGGGCGAGCAGTAAAAGAGGAGCTTTTCTCCACATGCACCACTTTATAGCTGACTGCTTCTTCATCTGGCAAGAAGCTATTTGGTGCTCACTGTGCTGAATGTTTGGGGGGCGTTCGAGAGCTCAAACTTTGCCATTGTTACTTTGTTTAAAGTTCCTCTCTCTGATTTTATTTTTTTTCTCAACTGTCATAACATCTTCTCTCAGTTTAATGTTGATATTTCAAAGTATCAAACAGTTCACAGTTTTGCTTGGATGATTAACCCTAACCCTAACATGGGACACTGCTTTTCATTTCCTGTTTCCTACCAACACTCAATATTAGTTTCTTTTAATCATGCCTGGTTCATCCTTAACCTTAATCAAGTGTTTGACAATGACGAACCCCTTACCTTAATAGAGTAATAATTTCAACCCAGAACAAAATTCTTGGGAAAACCTAACCTAAACTGTAACTGTAGTGTTGGCACATCATTAAAAGGATAGTTTTTTATTGTAACTGTTTAGGAAAGCACAGCAATACTCCTCTTGATAGTGGTGTTGTACATCTCATCAGACAAACAATAGTTCAATTTCAAGCACTTAAAGATAGAAATACAGAACCCGATTTTCTTCAAAACATACTTTTTATGTTTCGAATTGCTTACAATCTCTTTACTCTTCTCTCTGTGCAGTATATGTCAGCTAAATCAGTCATTGACTTATCGTTTGCACCTTGTGACAATTCCACATGTGAACCTCTTTCTGATGCTTGCTCTTACTTTAATTCAATCCATTGTTAATCAGAGTGCCCTATTCTTTATTGTTGGGAATCACTGTAGAGGCACTCTATATTATTCCAGGGGAGCGCATGGTGAATTATCAAGCCAAAGCAACACAACGTGTTGTCATCTGATACAATAAAAATTTTAAACCGTAACAGCTGTTAGGCCATCAGAGTGTATAAAACACTCAGAGGGAGGGTGGATAAGTGGCTCAACTAAATAAACTTTGAAAAGAACATTGTGATGGTTATTGCTTGTGAAAAATAACATTTCCTTTAAGGTCAATTCTAAGTTTTGGAAAGTGTTTGTTGAAATGGCATTTGTGAAACCCTTTCATTGCTATTTTTTTTTGGTTTCAGAGTTCTTTTGGAACCCTTTTCTAATCTCATCAAGTTAATGTCATAGTTAAGTCTTCAGAGTAGTCTTCATTTCCGAAAGTCCTTGCTCAGACATTTCCCTAATTTTAAAAAGTCCTTGTTGGAAGCATCTTGGACCAGTTATTCCTCCCTGTTCCCCTGCAGTCTCAATACAGACCTTGGCAGGACCAAATCACCATGGTGCCAGCTGTAATAGAGGCCAGAGGACTGTGTGTGTGAGTTAAGTGAGTGCTAACACAAGTGCTTTTTTTGTTGTGTGTGTGTGTGTGTTCTTGGTCAACCATCCAGCCAAAATCATCTTAAATTTATTTCATTGGAAGCACCAACAGAACCCTTAAAATGATTTGTTCTTCCTGCAGCAACACAGTAAAACTGTTCAGCAATTGCTCTCATGAAGAAGAGGAAGGATGACGACAATCATCCCAATCTTTTGGGTTTTGTATTCAATTAGTGGATTTAATCAAGATCTTTTCAGTGTGTCACGTAGGTTTAAGTGGCAATGCTTAATGCTTCAGTCCTGGTTGATTTGGCAACATCTAGTTAATGGTGGTAGCAGCAAAGTTTAATATGTTGCAGTTCCTAGAATTCTGAAGGCAGCAAAACAAACTATTGTCATTTTAATAAAGAAATCTGGCAGTAATTGGCCTTTTTCTATTGTCTGTGAGCAACAGTGATCTGATTTTATGCTGCACACGGCGTGAGTCTGCAAACAGCAACATTTCGCCTGCAGCTTTTCATCTAACAGCTCACTGTGGCTGTCCCTTCTTCTATTACTCCCTGCAACATTTCAAACTGATCAGCTGTCATAAAATGCCAAAAATGACTGTTGTTTTGTAGACACATTTTTGATGAACGATTGCAGTCTGTGCCAAGCTCACTGACAAAACACACTGCATTTCCTGTGACTACTTCATAATGAAAGTAAAATGACTTTAATGTGAAGCTGCAGCAGAAGAAGTGTTCGGTTTGCATTAGCAATAACTTAATACTTAATACTTAATAATACAACATTTTTTTTTACCAGGAATGATGCCACAGACTCTCAGTTCATATTGCAAATATATATTGCTATACTTTCATCAGTGGGCCATAGACTCAATCATCATTGTGTTACCTTGTTCAGTTATCTATAGTCGGTCCACCACTTTGCAACAGACTGAAATAGTTCTATATTACATTACATTTATTCATTCATTTATCACTTTTATCCAAAGCGACTTACAATTGCTATATATGTCAGAGGTCACACGCCTCTGAAGCAACAAGGGGTTAAGTGTCTTGCTCAGGGACACATTGGTAGATGGGTCACAGTGGCGAATTGAACCCTGGTCTCTCACACCAAAGGCATGTGTCTACCCACTGCGCCATCTACACCCCTATCTCTATTGAAATATCTCTATTGGATAAATTACCATGACGTTTTGAACAGACATGGTACCCATAAGACTATCTGTTCTGTTTTTTAGGAAAATATCTCTAATGGGTGGATTGATGACCATGAGATGACAATTTTATTTTGTACAGTGCTTTGGCTTACGACCAGATAACATTCCCATCAGCATCAAATGTACTTTGTATTTATTGCTAATTAGCTAATGTTAGCATGCTAGCACACTAAACTGTAGACAACCTGCTAAACATCAGCATGACAACATTCTGAGCATGTTAGCATGCTGAAGTTCAAAGCTGCTGTGTCTAAGTACGGCCTCATAGAGCTGCTAGCATGGCAGACTTGTTTACAGATAGAATAAAGAAAATAAAACTAACTTGACCAACAACGTTTGGCTGCAGTAATCATATAATGTATCAGCCCAGATGTTCTGCTCTCTGGTTGGATGTTTTTGACTTCAAAAAGTAGGCTAATTCAATAGACCAGGTTACGAATTGTTGTTAGGTGTATTTTTTTTTACTTTTGCAGTTCTGCCTGTAGTATTTCACTGGTTCAAGTATTTATGCTAAGCTAGGCAAAGCATGCCATGGACATGCACAGTAAATGTACAGGATATGGCATACAGAAATGAAACTGCTATTAATCTTCTCATCTTACTCAGGTGTAGCTGTGTCTCTGCACTTGAAGAAAATATAATAAATATAACTGGATGGAAATGTCCCATGTTCTAAAGTTCCCATGTTCTAAAAGTACTGTAGTGTAAAGTAGTGTATTTTGCATTGTTCTGTTCTTCAGTTTGGATTTCATTAAAGGAAGAATTGCATGTGTCTTCTTTTACATAGACACATTTTGATATGTGTGTAACTGAAGGTAGAAAAAAGTTTAATGCTCAAATAAGCTGCTTCAAACTACTTTTGTTTCCTCACACATTCTCACATCATAGTACTGAGAGGATCTCCGGTTGAGAATTTAGCAAAAATGCTGAGCGTTGATTGTAACTAACTCTACCCCAATACTATACAGGCTATTTAATATAGACTTCTTTGGCTTTTATCAAGTAATGCATGTAGATTTTTATGGGGTTTCGTCTGTCTCACAATGAAGATAAATATCAGCATTGTAATTCTCTGGTCAATATTATATCTGTTTGTTGTATTGCTTCAGTGACACAGTACTTTGTAGTGTGCTGTTTGGAGGAGCAGAAATATGCAATCATTCTTTTTTCTTCCTTTTATTATCACACTTCAGTGATGCTGTCAGCCTCTCATTTATCATTTCCTATCTTAATCTCTTCTTTCTCTCTTTTGTTCCTTTCACTCACATGTTGTTTCACTCTTTTTTTAATCCTGTTCTCTTTCTCTTTGTATCCTCCCTCTTTTTCTCTCGCTAATTCCTGTCTATATCTGGTTGTCTCTTTATCAGCATATAACAACCCTTTTCACCATGTATCATCATCAAGTTTGTTCTTCATTTAAAGTAAAGCATTGAGAAACACCAATTTGTATGGAAATTATATGCACTGGAAATATTTATGCTTATGTAAGTAAATAATGTATAAACATCCTGACGTCAACGCCCTCAGATCCTCCCTGCTGCCACCACACTGAACAGATTGCCTGAATTATTTTCTAGTGCAAACCATGAGGTTGACATTTGTGGGTTTGAGTGAAATCTCTGCAACTATTGGATGAATTGCCATGAAATGAATGAAATCTGGCACAAACACTTGTGTCACCCTCAAGATTCATTGAAAAATAACTTTGGTGAATCCTTAACTTCTTCATCATCACCTAACGCCACCATCAGGTCAAAATCCCAATTTTACTGTATTGTGTAGAGGTAGCCTCATATGTCTTTTGTGCTTAGTGCAACTGTTAGCATGCTAACATACTTTACATATATGGTGAACATGGTAAACATTAAAGCTGCTAAATATCAGCATGTTAGCAGTTTCAGTGTGCAAGTGCTGCTGTACTTAAGTACTGCCTAGCTGCTTCCGCAGAATTTTCTAATCAGATTACATTGATCCTGTTAGATGTAATCCAGCCCTTCCAGTTCGACATTTTCATTTCACCGCATTTATCTCATTGTTTATTGGAGCAAATGTATGTCATATGTAATATAAAAGCCATGACCTTCACATAACAGATGAAGAAAACATTTCTTTGCGTCCATCGATGATCTCTCTTAAGTGCTGTGTGTGTTTGTGTGTGTGTGTTTGACTACAGCAGGTCAAACTCAGTGCAGTAGGTAAAAAGGTCACCAATAAACCCATGATGAATGAAGATTTTTATGACAGAAATGTTTAATCAATACAAAGGTTTAACCAGAGTATTGGCATGCAGGCTTGATCAATAACCTTCTCACAGGTCACCGTGAAACTCCATTTACCCAGAGTGGATACAAAGCAATATGTCCACTCCAATTTCCCTGGGAAATTTTCAGTGGCAGGGAGGAGGAAAAAGTGATCATGTGATGGCAACCCATACATGCACAAACGCACACAAAAACACCCACACAGACCCTTAAGATACACCTTCATTTTCTTATAGATAAACCTAAAAAATCTAAAATACCAGTGGTGTGCCACTCTTGTTTTTGGTCATAATGATGATTCTTAGTGTATGTTACTGCTACTCGACCGGCATATAGCATATGAAAACGCAGTGTTCCTCCTCTTTCACCACCACAAAAACCCATGCCTGCTAATGAAGATTTTTTATATGTTGCTGCTTGCTGTTGGTATGCCGCTGCTGTGTGACACATGAAAATGGTTGTCACTGTTGTTGCACTGGTAGACACCACTCACCACTGAATCGTACTGTGTAAAACTTGTAGCTAATGCCATAACAGTATACTGGGAGATACGGTACTTATAAATGTCTCTGAACCACCAGTCAGTCACGAAGGCAGTTAAGGAGACTCTAGACACTAAAACTAAGACCAACTACTGGCTGTTTGATGTCAAACAGAGCAAAAAGATGTGATTGACTCAAAATACTTGATTAAATCACTTTCAATCTAATTTCTTCTTCTTCAGTGTTAATGTGTCCTTGAGCAAGGCATTTAAGGCCTGGCTTCTCTCTGCCAACTGTATACGTCTACAACTGTAATTGGGACAGTAGCTCCCAGGTGTTCAAAAATAGCATGGCATACTCAGCAAAACCCTTCATTTGGGGAAAGGTTAAAAAATGCTTATCTACCAATAAAGTAATTAGCTCTGACTCTGTCTTCCGGCCCGCAACGCTCTGCTTTGCCTGTCGTTTATGGTGCCAAGAGGTTTCAAAAGCAGCTTCTTATTCATCTCCAGTCTTAGTCATCACTCGTCGGCGGCTGTAGCACCACCATGGGAAAGTCATTTTTCAAATAAATGCAACTCTTTCAGTGCCTTCCAGGATCCTCTTTCTCCTCTATTTTGTCTGACAAGCACCTTATGCCAGATTTTCTGTCTTCCAGTAATTAATGGACTGATGGTGACAGAGCAATTTTACTCACTGGACATTTCAGTACATCTATTTTATTTTATTTAACCATTTATTCATCCACGGGAGTTCATATGTGCAGCATAGCCGGCCCTTCCCCGGCACAATTTGCCTTCATTTTGACTCAGAAATATGATGGATACACAATTTTGGCCATTGATGACTCAAGTAGTACTTTTATAAAAAACATGTCAGCACAACAAATGGATAGAAGCAGGGGAAATGCAAGCAGGAGGTATTTCATAGTGGTTATAATGTGCACAGTGATATTAAGGAAGAGGAACTTCTACAAGTATTCTGTATCTCAGCTTCAGAAATACTTTTAGACGTCTACCCCTTCTCCCAAAGATGGTGTATGAAATTAGGACAAGGTAAAATGTATCATAAAGTTTTATGTTTTTTTTCCGGTGTCACCCAGAGGAGGAGATGTACCCTGACTGTTTTCATTAGCTTTTGTGACAAATTCAGTGTGGAGGTAAAGGAGGGTGGGTGAAGGGAGACGTCACAAGCTCGCAGCTCGCCATGGGAGGCAAATAGAGCCTCAGATGTGTGTGAAGTTGAGAGTTTTGAAAACTTTATCAAGGGTTAGAAAAGAAAAGACTTGCTAAGAAGAGAGTAGGGAGCCTGTACTATGCTACAATTCATTGTATAGACTAGTGTTGCACTCATACTGATGATGTGAGAACTTGTTTGATTCCTACTATGTAACCTCCTACTGTGCCAGAAGCGGATATATTTTCAGTGCTGTCAGGTGGTGGATACAATCATGCACAAACTGTTGGCTGGCGTAGGGGTTGTTGTTTACGTAGAGAGCAGTAATACATGTAGGAATTTCCATGTTTTAACTCTCTACATCCTTAAGGTATCGATTGCAGCTGACGTTTTTGTAATCCAACATCACATGTGAGATTCTACTTCATTTGATAGCTTTGTGTCTTTCCTCCTTTCAGGCAGTTTGTCTCAGGCAGGATGTTATTAGACTATCTCTGGGCCTACAAGTTAATGTGACTAAGATGAGTGAGCCGTGAGTTGATTAATGCAAATGTCACTGACTGCTTAAGTAGTTTGAACACCACATAAATCAGGATCTGTTTACGGTCAGGGGAGTTAAAGGTTTATTGTATTTTCCCCTACTGGCTTAGAATCACCATCTCTTATAGGCTTACAGCTGATTTTAGTGCTAAAATCTGACCAGAGAAAACTTCACTAACACATAAAAAAAGGGACTGGGATACAAACCAATAAAAATCAGTGAGAACAATTCACAGTTACGCTAGGTGGTGTTCAATTTAATTGCAGAATGCTAACAGCCCAAATGTACACTCGTCAGCAGCACTGGGATTGTATAATACCACAAAAAAAGCATGTGCGGAAATTTAATAATATTGTGGAGAAGGCTTGAATCGGACACCCCTCACTAACCTAACAACAGTCCGCTAAAGCCTGTATATTCTGAATTCCTCTGAGACAAAAGCCTTAAGAATATCGCGATCCAGACTCACTGCTTTGTTTGTTGAAGTAGCTTACATATACAGTACATACCTGAGTTAGTTGTTAAAACCACATTAGATGTGCATACATTTACTAATGTACCTGATTGGAGCTCGCATTTGCAATTGAAAAACACATGTCTGCATTTGCATTCTGCTGGCTATTTGCTTTAGTTAAGTTAGCTAAGAGTTTGTTCAGGTTAACTGCTCTACATGACTCTTGTCATCCAGACTGTAGCCAAAATACTCTTTACTGTGTCGTAATAACCAATTAAAAAAGCCTGAATATATGTGCAGTTAATATTAATATTAATATTGCAAATTTTCAAGTGGACAGTGCTAGAAAATATTGTCAATTGTCTCTTCATAGTATGTTTCTGTAGAAGTACTATATCTCTGTGTTTTGAGTCATTTAGGCCACAAGGTATGACTTACCTTGTCTATCAGTCTCTTTGTCTGTCAGTGTGTTGGCCGGATAGGTTCACTGAATGAGGAACAGCTATTTTTGTGTCTGTTCTGCTTTCATTAATATCTCTCTGGTGGGAGACAAACTAATGAGTCCTGGCTCTGTGATTGCTACATCACAACTTTTGTGCGTCACATCAGACACTTTTTGTGCTACATCACAGTGGGTGCTCTACATCACACGCTGTGAACTACATTCGCCACAAACACAGTAGCCTATTTTAGAGTGGAGTGGGAATTTACTTTTATTCCTGTTTTTAGAGACAGTGCACAGAGAACAGATTGTGAGAGTAGTTTATGCTCATATATAAATACATATGTTAAACAAATTGGTGTTCACCTTTTAACAACAGTAGTAAGACATGATAATGAAATTACTCCTTGCAGATGCTTGACCTTTATAGGACACTGAGAGGCTAACTGACATGGCTTGGACCAGAGTTGTGGTGTTGTGACAGAAAGTGGAGAAATCAGGTTGACAACAGTGGACAGAAGCACACTTTGCAATTCCTCTGACACACTGAGCTACCAGATTTTATATGACCGGACGAGACTTAAGACCAAACATCTGGAAACAAATAAACAACAACAGCTGGTCTCAGAGGGAAAAAGTGGTCCAGCTTGGCTTTCCAAGCAGATGCTGGCTGTCCGAACATCTGTCTCCATCTACCCGTAAACATTTGTGTTTCAGGGTCATTACCTGTAGCTGGAGTGGACTGCTCACTCCGAAAGCAACAAATAGACTGTACCAGGTTTCAAGGGGATTGTCTAGTTTTCAACAAAAAAGACAACAATTTGAAAGACTCTATAATTACAAAGAAATTCTACACATAACAGCTTTTAATTCACCGTAAAACAATACATTTACTTGAGTTTCTCATCGCATCTCATAATTCTAAATATAGACCTATTTTACTCATATGTTTAGACATGAAGCAATTAAATCAAGCTTAATGTATAATTGTATTTCTTAGTTCTCTAAAGTTGTTGTTTTGAAAGACTACTATTTGAGAGTTTGAATTTTGATAGTGGGGTGAATCTTGATCAAATATATGGGCCTTTAAGCAACAATTAATCCAAAGTGAGGGAGTAAAAAAGACTTAAATCTTAAATAGTTAAATTGAATAAATATTTTTAAAAAATATTTTTCTTGTCTCTTAATCTGAATTAATCAATATCAAAATTAGTCAATATAGTTTAAAAAACAATGAGTGCAGACCTTTAATTCTTCCTGATGTTTGCTTTGCACTACATCTTGAATGAGTGATTTGCCTAAAAAACAAACAAAAAGTACTATTTTCTGGCATATTTAGGACTGCATAGAAATGGAAAGAGACATAAAGATGCAGAAAGCATTGTAGGCACAATGTTCTGTGGAAAATGTCGAACACAAAGCATATCAGTGTAGAAATGTCGCAAATAAGATGAACTGTCACTCTTCTTAATTGTAATCTTTTATCTTTATTGCCTGGGAAGATTACCTTTCACTCTGCTGCAGATGAAACATGTTAAATTGGATTGAACTGAAGTGAGTTAATATCCTATCAGTGCCATGAAAGGGTTGCCTCAAAGGAAAGTGGTTGAAGTGTCTCCAGCCATTATCAACCTCCTGTATTAGTTATGTAACAATACTCCACCTCAATACACCATCGGTGACCAGAGGTGACAGCAGGTTACACACACACACACACACACACACACAGATAAGCTAAAGTAGCAAATAACATGCCGCTGTGTTAAATGGCTCTTACAGCGTTTTCACCGCAGGTCTGGATTCTAAGCGTGGTCTCCGTAGTAACAACATCCATATCCATGGTAACCGTGTCTGTGTCGCTCTCCGAAATCACTCCTCATTCACTTTCTCATTACTCCCTGTTCAATAAACACTCCGTAGTTTACTCAATAGTGAACAGTAAATGCAGATTTTAGACAGTTTATGTCATCACAGCAGAGCATTGCATTGCGGGGACGTTTTATTGATATTGTTATCATGAATGTTATCATGAAAGTAGTGTGCATGGCACGGACACGACCTTTTTTGTTACATTGGTAAAATTTTGGTGAGCACTATATAGTGGATACATCTCACACTCAGAATTTAGTTACTCAAATAAAAACTTAAATAAAGACTATAGTTTACTATACAATAGGAATACATTCCTCCAGGATTTCCAATTGCAACTATTAACACAAATTAAAAATCCCTGCGAATAACCAACCACACCAACTTTTCTGCAAATTTGACCTATCTTCGCCGTTTCTGGCAAAATGTTGTCTTATGTCAACTTGTCACTTCCTTGTTTACTAGTCGCAGCAGACATGTATGATAACAACATCTCGCATTTGCCAACATAAAAACAAAGGACCTTGAAAAACAGGATCAAGATCTTCTTTATCAAGAAAGGGGTAAATGTGCAACATGGTCAAACATAAAGGAAATCGTGACGCACATACAGAGAGACAGAAACGGATGGAGAACATCAGACGAGATAAATCACTGTGACACAGGCTGTTGCATGTAGGGTTAGGCCCGCAAAATCCTGGAGGGTCCGTTTAATGATTAAACTATAATTCTAAAGTTAAAAAAATCACATCTACCTTTGCAGTTTTCACTTGTTTCCACAAATTCATCACAAAAACAGGCTGCAAAACTGCAAATTTCATCACATTTTTTAGAAAAGCTGCCACAAAATCAGGAATTTTAGGCCGCAACAATCAACAAAAGGCCTCTGAAATCCTGGAGGGACTGACAAACGCAAAATTTCTGTGGAGGTAGACTCCTCCTAGCACCAAAGAGCTCACTGTCACCACCTGTGGATATAAGATGTATTTCATAGGTTAATAGTGATAATATTTTGTGTCACTGTCTGGGGATGATCTTTTTTTAGCAGTCAAAGAAACTTGACATGTCTGAGCCTTGGTGTGGTAATTGTACAGACTTTCAAAGTCACTCACTGCCTGCAGACTGTGAAGCATGTCATTCTGTTAGATGCAGTAATTTATTTTCCAACCAGAGGGGGCTCATAGTGAGTGCTGTGACGCTGGGGGCCAAAGTTTACCAGTTTCAATTGAGTCTCTAGCAAATGAAAAATATGTGTTTCAATGGCTTTTGAAGGTTTTCTGATCATTGAGAAGGTTTCACAAAAAGGATGTAATGTTTTACGAGAAATCTGTGACCTCATACAGACCTTTGCATGTTTGATTAGATTCTGATAAAGATGAGCATGCCTTGTGACTGTAGTGCACATTGGGCTGCTGGACTGAGCGTAAAGCAGATTTGGTTGTTTGTAAATCCAGACCCAGGGCAAGATTAGGATTAGAAAGGTTGTTTTACAACCACAAACATTTCTATGTGGCTATTCAGGTTGCTCACCAGGTCTCACAAGCATTAAAAGTGCATTCTGACCCAGTTTTTGTTGCTTGTAATCTCAGGAATTTTAGGCTTATGTCACTCTAGAAATCATTGTAAATTACTCTGAAAGACAATAAGATGTAAATGTGTATATAGGCAACTAATGAACACATATATGCAAATAACATTATATTATATGGTATCCCAACACGTTCTTACTTCCAATCTGTCAAATACAGCTACTTGGTCAGTGGCTGTACATTTCAAACTATGATGTTGTAGGTATCCCTGTTACGACCCGGCTTGTGGGGAAAAGAAAAGCAACATTAACTGGAATGTTTTTGGTAAAACTGCAAGTTATTTATTTGCAAGGTTCACAAAAAAGAATGCAAAATGGGCTGGTGGGTGCTGCTTAAGTCAAAGAAATAAATATAACTTAAAGAGGTCGCACATCCTGCTTACCATGACACACAGCTGCATAACTCAGTGATCAAGTCCTGTCTTTGACACATCCAACCATGTAGACTTCCTTCTTATGTCGACTTTTCTTGCTCTTTATATTATGTCACCTGACTTTCACAGCACATAAAATATTATACTAGACTGGTATGTCCAGAAACTAGTGGTATCTACAGCATAATAGTTTGAACCAGGCAAAACGGCTGTATTTGAAACTGGGCATTAGAGTTGGGTGAGTTGGGACTGATGCAGTTGAGGGTTCTCGTCATATTTGGCTGCCTGATTTAGCTTGGTTTTGGGAGTGTGCACCTGGGCCAATTTGGGCTGAGAATCAGATTCAGTTTCCAGCACTTGAGCTAGCTTTGAGCCAGTGTTGGTCCCTGGAAATGTGGTGCATCATTTATTGCAAATCTGACTTAGGCCTTTCTTGGGCTAAGAGTCACACTAAAATGAAAAGGAATCTTTCACTTTGTTGCAAACTCAAGACTATGAGCAACCTTGTTTTAGATGTTCAGCTATTTCCTGCAGCTGCAGTGGAGTTCAAAGGAAGAGAACTTTTCAGAGGTGACAACCCCTCAGAATCAAAAGGTTCTTTCTTGAGCCTCTATCGTGCACCAATGTTCAACAATCAAACTAGGAACAAATCCAAAAGAGAAGAGGCTCTGACACCAATTTCTATAAACCCACAGTAGCTATAGGCACGACTGAAATGCTGTCAGACACTTTGGGATTAAGGGCAATAAGGGATGTGGCTGATATCAGTGATTTATCCCAGGGGGGTTCTTGTGCCCCAGAGGTCTAAAGTGCATGACATGAAATCACAAAGTCCTGGTTTAATTACTCCAAGAGATCTCCGATGCGACTCCTTCCCTTTTCTGTCACTTATGTCAACTAGGTTTATATTTCTGTATTTCCACATTTGATTGAAAGCAACAAATCCGTAACTGTTCTCTGGAACCAAAGCCATTTTAGTAAATAAGTAAATACAGTAAACTGCAAGCAGAGGAGATGGGCTGAGGGAAAAAATGACACCAAATCAAATTCATCCAAAACCACTAGAGAGCACTGAGCATCACACTGAAGATATCTTAGAAGATTCAATTTCTCCCTGTAATAGAAATGCATTTGTAGTTCTAACAGTTCTATTTATCTTCAGTACAATCAGTAGTGTAGATGTATAATAGTGCTGCTGTTCCTGCTCATGGACTAACACAGGAGATAACTGATCATATGGAACCAGTCAGGAAGCAGAAGCACTAACCCAAATCTGCCAACGACCCGTCCCACATGAACGATAGAAATAGCACCGTTCTAGGTCGTTCTTTAATAACTGCAGAACTAACTTCATGGAACTGTGCTTGGGTGTGTATGTGTGTTTGTGTGTGTTTGAAAGGCTTTTAGAATCATGTTTCTTTCCATTACGGTGATTATAACTGTCTGTAGAGAAAGAGGGAGTACAACATTGTTTTAATTTGGCGCAAAAAATATTTATTTTATTTGACTGATTTTACCTTTAATCCACTCATTTGAGGATTTTATGCATTTATTCAGTAAGAAAACTTTGAATTAAAACACACTAACTTCCCTTATAAAAAGGACTGCATTACCATTTTACAAAAATCATGTCACAAGGTCTCAGTTCAGTTTTAGAGGTGTGTGTGTATGTGTGTGTGTACATCTATCTTTGTGTGTCCTTACTATTAAAGGAAAACAACTTTCCAGTCCTGTCCTAAAAACAAGGTCAAAGACCCCCTGCTATAGAGCACTTAATTATAAACTCAACCTCCATCAACACACACACACACACCCCCTCACACAGGACACCTTGCAGCCACAGATAGGCCCCATAAAGTGCGCCGTACATCGATTTTGTGGTCTATTTTGCAACAAGATGTATGTCTCTGCTCTGAGAAGGAATTGAGTACTTTGTCCTTGGCCTTGTTAAAGTGATTTCTCATCATGGTGGTCGTCCTTCTTCTGACACAGATGAGGTCACAGCAGGACAAACACATAAATAGTTACACTTGAACAGTTTTGGCACAGAAATATGGGGATTCTTTAAAAAAAATAGGGAAAGAAGTTTTGTTTTGTTGAATTTGAAGGATAATGTTTGATGAACAAAAAGCAAAAACCTTGATAAATTAGAAAAAATGCCATACACAGAACAAAAATTCACTCATATCACTGTTTATTTCAATCATTTTTTAATGAATTAATCTTTTTTAATAGAGCAATAGATCCTCAGAATCAGCAGCTCCGATGTCTTTCTTTCATCACAGTCTAAACTGTCCTTACAGAGTAAGTCGTTTCCTGCTATCTCAATAACAGGAAACAAATTACTTTCATGTGCTGGAAGTTAGCAGTGGATATCAATTTAAACTGAACCTGTAATATTCAGGCAGGGAATCATACAGGTGGACACACACGCCATTAGGGGTGGGAATCTCTTGGCACCTCACGATTCAATCTGATTAAGATACAGAGGGCTGCGATAAAATGATTATCGGTGCATCTTGCTGCATAATTTTTTTTTCTATACAGGATCTCTGGACAGTTACTAAACATTTAATTTGAGCATTGAAATCCAAAAGAAACACCTCTCATTAGCTTAAAAGGACTAATTTGCATCCCTAATTTACTTCATTAACCTCAGCTCCATGGTCCCTCATTTATTTAACAACCAGTTGTCAGACTCATCTGAAAACTGAAAAATAATTATCAGGATGTACAGTGTGTGTACAGGACAGAGCTGAACACTAGTTTAGTTTAAGATTGTACCTGATGTTCTCAACCCTTGACTAGGAAATGACACACAGTTGTGTTAATTAATATTACTTCTTCATTAATTTAACTAACGTTATAAACAGCCAAAAAACGTGTTGTAAAAGGGAGATGTTTGCTAGCGCTATCCGACTCAACTTTTCCAGAAACTACCAACGTTTATTAACGGACACGCTGTGAATTACACTGCACGTTTTCTATCAGACAGAAACTTACTGCAAGTATGTTCTCCACTAACTTTCATTGTTTTCTGCCGCTGCTCTTTCTCATTCACTCGGCCTAACACACAGGACAGAGTGTCACCATACTTTACAGTGTGCAAGTTAAAGAGGCAGCATTATGTTAAGTTTTTTCAGGTTCACAGTCCTATTTAGGGGTTGTACCAGAACAAGTTTACATGGTTTACTTTTGAAAAAACACCATATTTTTTGTAATACTGAATATTGATGCAGCTCCTCTTTTCACCCTGTGTGGCACACTTCGTTTTAGCTATAGAGTGATACATCTTGTCTCTAAATGATTGTTGGGAGTTGAGCATGCGCAGTTCCTAGTTAAGGAGTACTAGCCAATCAGAAGCAGAGAAGGGTGGGTCAGTGAGAAGCTGGTAAACACGGCTTTTGTTCAGCTGACCAGCTTGGCAACATAGACTGGAGCAAGAATTTCAGAGTGGTGTTATTAATCTGTAACACATATATCTTTCATTCATAAAGTTTTAACTGAGCTCTGTCTCTACATCACAGTAACAACTTTATGTCCATTGACTGCCTGAAGGGTAGCTAGTGTTTGGAAAGGAGAGGAGAGGTGTGTGCTGCAGCTCAGTGTTTTTACACCTGTGCTTTTGAGGACGTGTCAGAGAAGCCGCTTGGTGAGCGTTTTATGACGTACATTTAGCTTTTAGCACAGGGACGAAAGGGAAACAGCTGGTATACAAACAAGCTGTTTTCAGGCAGTTCAGAGCAGAGTTTTCTGTGGAAGATGGGAACTCCCTTTGCGGTGGACTTTGGGCTTTTTCACTTTGCAAACCTATTACATGCACAAAAAAGGTATAACTCAATAAAAGAGAGAAAAGGCAAACAGCATACCACCTCTTTTAAACATTTAAATAATCAATTTTTTGGTATTTGTTAATCGAGTCAGAATTTTCTCCAACCACTAGTTACCATAAACCCAAACAATCAACTCAGTCATCTGGCTACAGTGACATTCCCTTAGTTTTCTTTCAAAATATTTTTTCGTGCATAAAAATGTTGGATTTACTTGTATGTTTGCCTGTTTCCCTGCAGTGGATACAGAGGGCAGGAAGTTGAAGGGAGGCATCCAGAGGAGCACAGAGACGGGTCTGGCTGTAGAGATGCCCAGTCGGACCGTCCGCCAGGCCAGCCACGAGTCTATAGAGGACAGCATGAACAGCTACGGCTCCGAGGGCAAGTGAGTAACTCACCCTGCTCTGGTTCATCAACACAAACACAATCCACATGTATGCGTATGTGACAATAAAGTACATTTACATCCTGAAACTAACAACAAAACAATGTTTAGGTATTAGATTCAATACATTCTGACACTGTTTCATGGAATCCCATTGAAATCTTGAACATTCATTTGGGGTGGACACGCTGACATGGGTTTAGTTTTTTTTTATCCAGTTTATTTTTATTTTGCAGGGTGAGGCTCTTTTTTGACATTTTGCCTTTTTATTGAAGGCTCTAATAGTAAAATATAGCGTCAGACAGGAAACAAGGAGGAGAGCTGTACGTCAAGCTAGAATCAACCAGCCTAATTCCAACTGTTACCTGGTATGTGCTCTAAACATTTGGCTACTGGGGCGTTCAATGCAGTTCTTTGTTTGTCTCATAGTTAGCAGGGCATTTCAAAAACTGTGAACCAATTTTACTGAAATGGACAAAGGAATTAATTAGATTTTGGTATGACTCTGAATCCAAGATTTGTTAAAGGTTCCTGTCCTACAGAACATTTCTGAGCATTTTTTTGATTTTGTTGCATTAACTTCAATGAAACAAATAATCTGCACATATTTTGGCTGAGGTACGCTCCTATATAGATATAAAAGATATCTTTTCTGTCTGTGTCTGAAGCATATCTCAACAATTTAAGAACAAATTCCCATTAGCATTTGTGGATGTTTTGCGCTCGGAGAAGTTCCTTCAAGGTTTCTTGTTTCCATTTTGTTATCGTCCTTAACTGTCCACAGCTAGGGTGTTTCTGTCATCCATAGAAACAGTCCACAGGGATTGACAGCAGAGAGAGTGTACAGTAAAGCCAAAGCACCTATGACATCACCAATACTAGTGTAGTACTACTGAACACACACCCACACAGACACATGCTGATCAGTGCCAACCTGGCTACCAGCTTGAATTCCTGCAGTTACGTAACAAGAGGCAGACAGACAGACAGACTGGTGGCGGCTGAGAGGGTTTAAAGACAAACAGACGAGTGAGGAAAACAAGGAGAGGTAGAGACTCAGAGAGTGGATGATTGCATCATTGAGTGTGTTTCCATGCATATTTACATTCACTTTATTTTTAGATCATGTAGTTAATCTGTTTATGCTACATGGAAATATTTAGCTTGTATACCATATAAAAAAATAATATGTTAACTGAAATATGACAATGCTATAATGTAAACTCTACATGTGGTTTAATGTTGGGTTATTCAAGCAGCACTCAGTACACCAAAACTACAGCTGTATGAAAAATGGAAAAAGAAAAGACGTTATTGATTGTTGTGTGTAAATGTCAGATCCACACCGAGGCCTTAATCAGATGGAGATTCATTTTCAGAATATTAATGTACATGTAAACAGGCAAAAAGGGGAATAATGATGAAGTGTTAGACAGAAAAAGAGAGAGAGGCATAATCTGTGTTCTTATTCAAAACTCTATGGTGTTAACTCCTCTTCCTCTTCATCCAAGTAGGCCAAGCTAAAAACACAAACCATACATACAACCAAGATGTTTATTGTAGTCACTGTTTCAATTTCAACCCTGTCTCTTAGAAATTATGTTTATATACTATGCATTTACACTGAATTGCAAAAATGCTTTGAAGGAAACATAATGCTGCCTGAAGTACACACATCACTTAAATTTAACATAAGTTGTTTTACTTTTCTCAAATGCTGGCATCCCAATAATCTCACAAACTGACCATGATCCCTTAACATACAATTATATGGTCAGTGCACAAGATGTGAGAAGCATCCATAAAATAATTCAATCGGGGAGACTCAAAGCAAGAAGATCAACACTGAAATGCTCACGATCCTTGAGAAGGTAAATTTTATATTTCACAGTCTAATAAATTCTGCCAAAACCTTCAATTTTATCATTATTATTTCTCTACAAATTTAGCCTTTGACCTTGCAAAAGATAAGCAGGTATAGATTATGGATAGAGGGATGGATGAAAACCTTGGGAAAGGTTAGTTATCTGAGTAGCATCACAAGTGTGGCTTTAATAAAACATGTTCTTCTTAGCTAAATTTTAAAAGTTAGAAAATGTCTGAGTAATATTATTGTTACATATTCGTGTTATTATCTCTTGTTAGACAGAGGAGGCTAAGTTGTAAAAATGTAAATATGTTTATGCTCTTAGCTACAAGTAGCACTACATAGAGGGAAACTACAGTTGAATCACTGAACTGAGCTTCAACACAACATTATTTAAATCAGCAGCAGCAAACTGCTGCTTGTCTTCCTGCCTGTGTTTCCATCAGCTGTTTGGCTCAGTCTGCTGATTGAAAAGCTCTGTGCCTGCGTATGGACAACCATGAATAAGCACTTTGTTAGCTAACACCATCCAATCACACTTATGAGCTCATTGATTTATGGTTCGGGCAAATCAGGACCTGGCAAATGTGTGTGTGTTTGTGTGTGTGTAGGTGCTGATGGTGATGGTGATGATGAGGCTAAATGGGAATTGTTTGTGTAGGGAATATAAGAATGTTGCATTACACATTGTCTTCTCTAATTAGTTCATGCATTACATGATATAACATGGTCAGTAGAGAGATTGTTGATATTTGATTGGGTTTAAGTTGTTCAAGATAAATATATAGCGCCTTTTCAAAACAGCTCTTGACCTTTAGGTAGCACTACGTCTGTGGTGTGATGCTCTGCACTATAGAGTTTACAATGATGATGGCGGCAGATTTGCAACGCTGTCTCCTTAAAATTACATCCAACAAATTTTCACTGGCAAATACATTTTAAAAGAGACATAATGCACACATTGCCTGCACAACGCCTTCCAAACAAAGTTGTGTGTTGTACCTGCTAAACGATCACAGGCATACTGTATTTTATGGTTATCATTTTGAAAAAGTCAACCCTGACTTGAAGCATGATGTGTGCTTTGTAACATTTTAATCAAAGTCTTCCTTTCCTGACCTTAACCATAGTGTTTTTTTAGCCTACATTTTAACACCACAAAACAACCCTGGATTCCAATATCAAGTTGGGGAAAAAAACTAAGCCTCTAAATATAACCCAGGCCACTCACAAAAAAGTAGACGTGTTTTTCATTGGTCCAGTTCATGTTTCCAAGATCACATGATGTTGAGAACCACCTGAGTGATGCATTATTCTTCTGGTTTTGACTTAACATCCTTTTGCAAAATATACAGTAAATAATGATGAACAGCCTTCTGCAGTGAATCAGGACATTATCATAAAGACTGAATAATTTAACTTTGATCTTACTACAGCATGCAGTTTACATTGAGCGTCATATTTCTGTGAAACAGAAGTAATCCCCAGATGTGCCTGACATACACCAATATTATAATCTAAAGCTCAGGATTTTATCACCCAGTAATACCCATTCAGCTAATGTTGCTTGACTTATTGCATGTCAACACTCTTACCACACACACACACACGCACACACACACATACACACACACATACACAAAATGGGTTTTATCTGTTGGTTTATTAATTCCATATATCTTAATGTATTTATCATAACACATACAAGCATAAAGTGACCACATGTACAGTCATGGTAAACACATGTACAACAACTGTATATAAATATGTAAATTCTGAGAAACACACAAACATGAAGCCATACAATAGCTCAAACATTAAAATAAAAATCAGAAATGAAGAATACAAATAAATATATAATATTGTAAATGACCGACAATAAATCACTGCTAATGTCTGCATAAATATCTAATCTACGCTAAGTGATTTTGTGTGTTAATCATCTTGGAGAGAGACTGTCTTGTAAATTATTTTGTAAGGACTGTTGTGTTTGGGTACTCACTCTGAAGGTAGTATTAAATGTCATGCTGTGCGCCTTTGTGTGACTTTGTTGGAACAATCTAGTAAATATTTTAACACATTTTTCCTAAATTACCCAAGACTAAGCCGTTAGTAATTTAGTTTGCAGTCCTTGTCTGGACTGCTTGGTTTAAAAATAATACACCTGTTAAATGGGCAGTTAAAGTGCTCTAATCAGTGCAGGGATGAATAAAGAGCATGCAACTATAAAGTAGAATGAAATGTAGAAAGTAGAGACAAGGAAGAGTAAAATGAAGGTTAAAGAGATGTAGAAGTAGAAAATGTTCCTCCAGATGAGGACAGAAGACGAAGGCTGCCATAATGAATAATAAACATACTCACCCAAGTTAAATGAAGGGCTTTCAATAGTACTGCTCTAGGGTGTTAGCTGTGTCATATTATAAATATGCCATATATATTGCCTTAAAGTCTACTTTTTACTTATCTCTAATTAGAAAAAATCAAATACTGATTACATTAATTTTGTTCCTGTTTTACCACTAATTATTTTATATTTTTACACAAGTAAAAATCCCTATGCAGGCATTTTCTTTTGAATGGCGCAATTTTAAATATTATTGTTATTTTTAGTACATATATACCTACAGTACATGGGATTTTCTTTTGCTCTGGCTGATTAGACTTCTACTCATGTTACAGATGGCACAGCTATGGGACGAATTTGCTGTGTTACTACCCTAACAGGTCAAATAAAACTCCACAGCCAAAGCAAGTGGAAACACCTGCGTGGGGGGACCATGGATGAAGGACATTTAAGTAGAAAACTGGTCACACGTGACAATGTACATGTTGTCACCTATCAACACAGAAAAGGGAACATAGCTTGAGTTTAAACACATATTGGCCTTAAACACTGGTTCACCGCCCTGGTTCAGACACACACAGACTGATTATATACATTAGCATCAGAACATGTTAGGGAGGATTTGTCCTTTCATGGAACACACATGCACCCACACACTCACACACACACACGCACATGCAAATACACACACACACACGCACGCACACGCATGCACACACACGCACACAGTTGCAGTATACTTGGCACTCTGCCACAAAAGCACTTCGAGCTGATTCCTTTGCACAGGACACAGGGGGTCAAACTCTACAACCAACAGCCTGAGTTTAGTTTCAGGGAGCCAATTTGAATATTGGGAGTTTAACTAAGTTGAAACAGGAGTGATCAGAGCTTTACTCATGTCTTATTCTCCTTCTCTCTCCTTATTCCTCCAGTTTCTGTCTCAGCTCTGTCTTTATCTTACAGTTTCTGACTTTTTCTCTGCTTAATGGAAGTAAAATGAGAACTGCCCGGTCGTGTTTAACCATCTGCCTCTTTGTCTGCCTCCTTCACTCTGCAGTCTTAACTACAGTGGCATGTGTCTGGCATCGGATGCACAGTTCAGCGACTTCCTAGATGGTATGGGACCCGCCCAGTTTGTTGGACGACAGACACTGGCGACAACATCCATGGGTGAGAGAGGACATACCTTCTTATTTTCCACAACCATCTTGCAAAGCTTTTTCCCCTATAGCAGTTCATTATACAGTCAGTACATCATTTATATTAACAGATGGCTAACGGAAGAAGATTTGCGGATCACAACTCACCAATATTTTGTAAAATTCCCCTAAAACAGACAACAAGAAATCCCATGAAAAAAAGGAATCTGAAAAGAAAAACAGCTTACTTCCACACAAAACTGAACAAAATGACTGTTGAGTTTATTTCAAATTGACCAAAAGTGCCTCATAAATCAGAGTTGTGCCCTACTGCAGAGTTTTTCTCAACATCCCCTGCACTTATTCATTTCCAGGCTGTATATATTGTATGCAGCCTGTCCTCCACAGCAGTGATCTACTGTAAGTGGGTCAGTTTCCTCGTTGGCAGCCAGACAGTGTCCTTGGCCCGACAACAGTGACACTGACTGGACCAACTCCACTCCAAACCTGCTGTCCAGTCCAACATTATATAATCCCAGAATAACTTGGCCCTCGTCTGCTCTCTGTCACTTTCAAAAGAATGTATTTGTCATTTCGGGGACATTTAGCTGACACTGTTATCCAGTATGACTTCCAGTGAGAGGGGTGAAGAAAAAGTTTCATTTCCTAGATCACAAAAGACTCTGAGGACAGATTTTAATCTCTAGGGTGCAGAAAGAAGCACTGTTTGGTGCTGGTGTACTGGATTTATCAGTCATAGAGATATGCTAGCTAAATTATACTGTTTTTATTTGTTTCTTTTATTGCAATACCAGATAAATAGACATTGAAGAGCTCTGTGCTCTCTAGACAATACTCTGACCTTTATGACTTGTCTCGTCAGCAGTTACTGCATTTGTCCTTTTTCTGTGTATCTCAAAAGTCATCTACAGTCTACTAAAGACAATTTACAGGACCTCATCTCTGTTTAATATATTGATTAGACCAAATACTGTCACTCAGTATCACATTTATGGTAAAGGGTTCAGTTCAGAACGCCTAAAGACGGAGTTACATTTTTGTTGTACCTTAAAGTCCTTCAACATTTTATTTACATTTTGAGAGAATCTGTGTTGTTTATTCTATATTTTGATGACATCTAGCTCTTGTTCCTATGAACACTGGATGCACTGAATGGAGTGTTCCAAGTTGGATTCACCAAACTGGTATTGACTGGACAAACTTGTTGTTTGTCTTTTCCGCCTGATGACTAGGCTATGTATTCCGCTCCATTTGTTGGCTAGTTTCAATCACAAAAAATTTTAATAAAGGGTAACAAGAAGACTTTCACACCACAGAGCTTCGAGTCTTGCTGTTGGAACTCAGGTGACACAAAGAAAACAAGCTTAGAGTTATTAAACGACTGAATATTATAGCCTTCAGCAGGGGATGTTACCTGCAACTGGTGGACGGAGAGATCTTTCTTATCAACTACTAAACTGTATAAACTGCTGCACCGAAATATACCAAAAAGAATCATGCCATTTTCATAAACCTCTCAAATCTGCAAGACATGATGATGACAGTATGGTGAACAGAGTATTAATTAATATTCTGTTCAAACAAAGTGGTTCGAGCATGAGGCAGATTGTACATTTTTATGGACAAAAGCCTCTGCCAAATATAAATGGCATGCAATGAGTGTGTTCTTTAATTGACCTAATTTTGCTCTGTTCCTGGACTTTACTTTGTGTGTGACCTGGATTTGTCTTCAAGTTATGTGGGATAATCTTAAACCGCAGCAAAATTCAAATCTATTTTGTTGCACCATCTCTTACCAACTACAGTGTCACTAAAATACCTTATTGGTTGATAATGCTACTTAAAGGCTAATGTCAATGTAGTTTTTTCATCACTGTGTATTTATGTTATTGATGTTACTTGACGCAAACCTTTCTAACACCACACAAACGTTAATCATCATATAAAAGCCAGAATGACCTGAAATGATACGCACATTTAACTTCCCCTCATTTGCACCTGTGCATCTTGGTTTCAACCATCCAGGTGACATAGAGATCGGTCTAATGGAGAGGAACGGGGGTCTGGAGGTGGAGGTCGTCCAGGCCAGAGGACTCACCATGAAACCAGGTTCAAAGGGACCTCCAGGTAACACTCTAGTCTATTTGCTGATCAACCAAAATAATCAAAGGTGTGTTTTCTGCAAGCTGTTCAAAGTCAAAACATACTATTTGAATTTGGATTGAAATGGCTGCAGTTCATCAAATGACTGTCTCAGAACGTGGAGGTCCACCGCATGAATGCATCACAAGCAAATAGCATCAACTACACACAAACAGAACAGCCTGAGGCAGACATTTTGAAACTAATGAGATATATCCTCAAAAAAAACACAGCTATAGTCCTTGAAGATTTGAAAGATGCATGAGTGAAGAGGCAGAAGCATTTGCTTCTGCTAATGCTGTAGTGGATCATCGACTTCAAGTGTTTTAGGAAATGCTCTGAAATTGATCAGAAATCAATCAAGAAATGGTTTAATGTCATAAGATGGAAAACTCTGTGGTCAACAATACATGTGAAAGCCAAACAGATCAGCACAGACACATATTTGCATACACAGGATAATCTGGGTCACAGGCAGGAGTACCCAGAATTTTAGAAACAGTTTGTTTTCACATTATCTATATTCATCTGTGTTCTATGGAGTGATGAGATGCACATACACATTCACATTCCCGTCAATGATTACATAGTATTCCACTGATTACAATGTAAACACCATCAAAGACAGGGAAGAAGAATATCACTAGAAGATAAACATATATGCATAAAATGTGGGTTTTATTAGTCCATTAAACCCATAATATACATAATATTGGCTTTTCATCCATTTGCCTGGCAAAATAAAGGGAAAGGATAATATTATGTGTGTTTGAATTCCCTGAATTGTACAGCACAAGTTTACACATATATTGAGACCTTTGGAGGAACGCTATAACTAACCATTTAGGCATTTCACTTGGTTAGTTGTTGTGCTCTAATAGGTAGCTTGTGGCAGTGAACATAGCACGGGACAGATGCATCTTTATTGCTGGAAACAAAATAATGATGTACTCCCACTAGCAGTATTGAAAAAAACTCTACCCATTTTGCCTCCACAGTCAGGTATGTACTGAACCCAGCCGTGAGTGTAACAAAAATCGCAGTGTGTCTGAAAGGGCCTTTAAATATCAAGGATACACTTGCGTTTTGATGAGAAACACTGAATGTAAACGTAAAGTGGTTTAGAAGGGTTTTGCATCTAGTGTAAAAATTTTATTTCCCTACATAATTGTCAAAATGCTGTTTCAAAACCTTCCACATAATGGCAGGAATATGATTTCACTAAAAACTAAAATGCTCTTGTTTGGTTTAAAACATTCAAATGAGTATTGACTTACTTTAAAAAACCTTAAAAACCCATCCATCGTCAACCGCTTATCCTGTGTACAGGGTCGCGGGGGGGTTGGAGCCTATTGCAGTTGACATCGGGCGAAGGCCACAAATAGACAGACAACCACATTCACACCTAAAGACAAGTTAGAGACACCAGTTAACCTAGCCTGCATGTCTTTGGATGGTGGGAGGAAGCCGGAGCACCCGGAGAGAACCCACGCGGACACGGGGAGAACATGCAAACTATTAAAACTCCTCCTCAGGTTGTTACAGTAAACCCCTAGCAGTCTCAGAAAATTTGCTGAGGCTGTCAGTGTCCTTAGTGTTAAATGCTGCCCTGTTACAGTTGCAACAGTAACTCAGTGACAGTACACCCCAAGGATTTTCAGCTTCATGCGTCAGTGCACCTGATTTATATATAAAGTTCAAGCTACAAAAATGAGTTGGCTGCCCTGCTGCTTTTACTATATATTAAACACAGCAATAAATCAACCTAACATTAAATTGATCAAGCGAACAATCAGCTTGTTAATTAGTAAGATCAGTTAACTTTTATCTTTTATGTCACGGATTTACTTATTGTATTAGTGATTTGTGCTGGTCATGCAAAATAGAAACAGGACTGGCATGATGTCAACATGACTTTTTTCTTTTTTTAATTTTACAGCAAGTGAGATTGTGTAACAACAAACTATTAACTCTGATTGTAGTTCCCTTGTGTGGTTGCATAATATTAAACCAGCCATTGATCCTAATTGCATAAGAACAAAACAGCGTCAGCAAATAATGAAAAACAAAGACATTATCTGGGAAAGAATATGAGTTATGAAGATAGAATAGATTAAAGAGGGGAGGATATTAAATAGAGCAACGCACAAACAAAAGCCAGAGGAGAGGGCAACGAGTAGAGAGCAATTTAGTGTGAATGAAGAAAAACATGGTAGTGAAAACAGAAAGGGACAGAGATGAAAGGAAGTCTATATACATAGTATAAAGACAAAGGAGAACCTTGCTTTATTTCAGTGTGCCAGGGTCTAATCTTGAATCTTGTCATCTAACATACAGGACAAAAAGCTTTGGAGTGTGTGCGTGTCAGTCAGTCAGTCAGAAGGCTAGCCTCTAATATAGTTTGGGCTTGGGCAACAAAGTTTCTACCCAGGATATAAAATCATAACTACAAGAGTGATGTTCATTATTAGTAAGCTGTATTTCTAATTTAAAGCTGATTCACGGTTGTATGGTGCAGACTTACAGTGTGAAAATGAAAACATTAACACTTTCTGGCTGACAGTGATCACAGTGGTGATCACAGTGGTGATGTCAGAGTGATGACACTGTTGGGATTGTCCTCACTTGAGAAAATTCAGCATTAGGTGCTGATAGCCATTATTTGCTTGTGTATGTATAAAGTGTGGTATTCATTTTTGCTTAATCTGGTGTTTTCTTGAGGAATTTATTGGTTGAGTCCTTTTCTGAATGCAGAAACCCAGATCATCTAATGGTTTCAAATGGTGTTTGTCTTGCAGTGCACCACCTATCTCTGCGTTCTCTCTCCGTTATCTGTTACTCAAGACATTCTGAATAGAGCGGTGGAAGTTTTTTGCTGGGCGACAAGAAAATCTTGATAATCAAACTGTATACAGAATTTATAATAAAGGGATGCATAAACTGTTATATAGTATAAGTTACAATTGCTTTAATATTCATGAAGGTATAATGTCACATTCTGGAGGGTCCATTTTAAGTAAGTATTTTAGTTTTTTTTAGTCTGTCACTTGACATTTAAGTTCTGCATTGATCAGATTAGCTTAACTGCCCCCTTATAAGTTGGGTTAGGGTTAGTCCCTTGAGAGTCTCCTCTCAACTCAACTCTTCTCTATTGGGCTCTAATGTACTGTACTAGATTCTATTCTTACGCCAAAATTACCAGCTCTAAATTCTTGAATCTCATCAGACTCAACCTCTAAAGTCACTGATAACTGTTTGAAAGCTCTGTTGCAGGTTATTTCAGGTTTAACTTTTCTGTCTGCTCTTGTTTTAGCGGCCTACATAAAAGTTTACCTCCTTGAGAATGGGATCTGCGTGGCTAAGAAGAAGACCAAGTCAGTGAGGAAGTCTCTGGATCCTCTCTATAACCAGGTCCTGGTCTTCTCTGAAAGTCCACAGGGGAAAGTGGTGCAGGTGAGTAGCACCATGATGGCCCATTCCTAACCCAGGCATAACAGAAAATAGACAGTTACAAAATGAAACGGACATTAAATGTCATTCAGGTTTTACACAGGGTTTGTTTCAATTGTACTTTTAAAATGACCAGGAGAATGATAATTTTGTGAGCACTGGATCGATTTAAATGTTCTAGTTTCTAGTTCTGGTTCCCTTCCATCACTTTTTGCTTTATTTCTCTCTTGTATTCCTTATTTCAATCCTCACTTCCTTCATCTCTTGTCCTATATTATCTGTTCCTGTCATGAGTATGCTGTCATATTCTTTCTTTCTTTCTTTCACTTTTTGCAATTTTTCATTTTGCCTTCATAACAGTTAAAGAAGACATAACACCCACATGCAGGCATGTTGCCTCAGTAATCAGCATGTGGAAACATTGGTGTGTTCAGTGAGAGGCCTGCAGCTCTACCTCAGGCTGCTCTACTGCTTCTGTCACTGTGTAATTAACCACTAAATGCCTCCCATTTAATTATCTGCTGTCTATGTCGCTGTCCACAGAGTTTCATCAAACTCATTCATACTGGATTATGAAAATCGCTGAAATCAGCAGTGCTTTTCAATTTGTCACTTACTCATTTAGAAAAACAGAGCACTGCTAAAGTTCATACGCAGAATTAATTCAAAGTCATTACTCTTATTTCTTTCAAGCTTGAACCAAATGGCAACATTTTTCAACATCCTCTGAATACTGTAATATCTTTAACTTTTGTTTTAGACCAGTTTGAAAAGATAACTGGGTTGTGTTATCCGCTGCTTCATCAACAAACTGAGACTTTGGGTAAGAAAAAAACAAAAGTAAAAACCACAATCCTCTGCTCTATGAAATACATTTTACTTTCCTAAATCTCTATTATTATTAAATCCTCATGTTTCAATCATATTCTGAGCTACTATGTCAGCTAAGGACGGACCGGTGACCGCTAAAAGACCTGCCCACACAGGGCCAATAGTGAGCTGCCACCCGGCATATCTCTTGCTCCCTTGGTACAACCTTTCCTAATCTGTCAGAAGGGGTGACTATGACCGGATTTAACCCAAACATCTACGCTTTTACTGCTTCCACTCTGCCACCGCAGGAAAGTGCAGCACATAAATCAGCTGCTGGACTCCTAAATACTGATACTGATATTCTGATAATTTCCATTCATATCAGTTTGACTTTTGTATCAAGCCCTTTTTCCTGTTATTTTGTGTATAATGAGTAACTCACAAATGTCATTGGAACAGGTGTGTGTATGGTAAACAGAGGTCAGGTCAGTGGGTTTTAAAGGTTGCAGGTTTGAACCTCTGTGTGTTCAGTGAAAAGGCCTTCAGAATGTCCTGAGGCTGCTCTGCTGCTGTTGTTGAATAATTAGTTCTTAAACACCACCTTCCTAATCATCGGCTGTGCGTCCTCTCCTCTCCTCTGCTCTGCACTCTCTCCCTTATCAAATTTTCTCTCTTCTCTCTTATTTCTTATCTAGTGCTCTCTCATTTGCATGTCATCTTTTATTTAGTTTTATTTTTCATATGCTATTGTATGTTTGGTTTGTGTTTTCTGGGGTTAATGCAAATTAAATGTTATCTTATTTCTGTGCTAGTCTCCAGATGGTAAAGTTTTTTTTTCTATTTAAATATGGACTTTTATTTTATCTAACTATCCTCTCAAAGTTTAAATATGCTTTATTTAGATTGTTAATAACAATTGTTGCAAAATTAAAAAAGTACATGCATGTAAGTACAAGCATTTGATACTTTCAGCAAATGCTGCATTTCTTTCATCTGTTCACATTAATTAGAGTTTTTTGAGAACTGGGAAAAGTAGCAAATCCAGGGTTTATTTACTTTTGACCACATTGTGTACTTTGCATGAATGTCCAAATTAATTTGGCTGTCCCACTTTCTGGTGTTACCGAGCACTCACTCTTTCCTTCAATTTAAATTCATCCAGCCATTGTATGGATCCAGTTATTGTCACTTGGATGCAACATGCTGTTTAAAAAAAAAAATTAAAAAAGTTAAATCCCTTTTTGTCTTTCCATCGGCATTATATGTGTGTTTGTGTCTGTGTGTGAATACCAATTACTAGAAAGTAGACCAGAAGAGGATCTAGGACACTGTATTTTTCATCCTCAATAGTCAACACTCAGATTGGCAGATTCTCTCACACCATCATGCATTTGTCCTTCTCACAATGTCTCACTCTCCTAAGTTGTAGTGGTTGAGGTCAGGACCTTGTTTGCTGATTGTGGGCTGACAGAGATAGATAGAAAGAGAGATAGATTCTCCTTCTTTAAAGATAAAGGAAGTAGATTGAACCAGATTTGCCCTATATGTCTCTGTGGAAATCTCTAGCAGACACACACATGCCGGCATGTTGGTATGCTGGCATGCACAGACACACAAGACCACCGCCCGAGCTGACATACACACAGACGGATATTGATTATTTTGTCCGCTGCTTGACAAGATGTGGGATGAGCCCTGATGTTATCAGGATGTCAGGAGACAGAGGACACGTAACGCACTAACACACACAGGTTTCTAAGCACATACCACCATGTTCCCCCTCACTATCCCTCTCTCACTCCCTTGCACACACAATCCCTCTTCATTTACTTTAATTGAAACCTCTGCCTGTTCTGTGCTGCTGTAACAGAAAGGGAAACTGTCAAGATGCCTTATTCAGAACAGGTTTCCAAACCATCTGGATTAATGCTAATTAAGCCCACCCTCTTAACCTTTTCACTTTGTCAATTAATCTGCCTGGTCCTCCATTACAACCAGAATGCTTTAAGTGCAGGATTCAGGGGCCACTGATGCCATACCTTAAGTGGGCTGGAAACACTGAGGAGAACATTAAGTGCATCTACGTGTAGACAAAACTTTGCTAATCCATACTTTCTATTCAAGATTATTTGACACATATGTCAATATTGTCTGAGTATTAACAGGTTGAAAATGGAGAAGCGACAACATTGTTAACATACTTTCTCAGATAACATTGCAATAATACAAAATATATTTATTGCAGTTTTATCAAGCAGCTCATTATGGGACATGAAATAAATGTGGTTATTGAGGAAAAATATATGGCGATAATTATCATTATTGTTTTATTGCCCAGCCCTACTTCAGGGCTTCACCCACTGCATTGAACTATGACGCTATAGAGATGCCCAGTGCGTTACAAACTGACGCCGATGGGTCTTGACCAGGCGTCCATATGTGATGAGTCATGGGGAGTGAGAATGGGTTTGCCCACAGCCTTAAATGTTGGTCTTACGGAAAAACAAATGCTCGAATAAATACGCACATTGACCAGTGCTTTACTATTTGCATAACTTATGTTATATGTTAGCAGATATTTTAAAACTCTCCCTAAATTTCTCAAATAAGGCCTTCACAGAAGCTCATGTCTCTTTGGCTTTCAGGGGAGCTTGGCTCCTCTAAAAAGAGTGTTGGGTGTTGTAAGTAAGATATTATATCCGACTCATATCAATGATTACTTTTGTAGCACACTTAGTGTAAAAGTTGTGAATTTTGACATCTCTGTTTTGTTTATTGTCAAGACTGTTTTGAAATAAGTGCTCTTACAAAGCCTTTTATAATCTGAAATATCTCTCTTTGACATATATACACAGTATCGTAAGAATACATTGTTTTTCCTCTGAACTTACATCTTGCCACCCTCTTCCATAGGTAATTGTTTGGGAAACTATGGACGGATGGATCGCAAATGCTTCATGGGCGTAGCTCGAATCCTATTGGAGGAGCTGGACCTCAGCACAATGGTGATTGGCTGGTACAAGCTCTTCCCTACCTCCTCCATGGTGGACCCAACAATGGCGCCACTCATCCGTCACTCCTCCCAGATGTCCCTGGAGAGCACCATTGGGCCCTGTTGTGAGCGACCCTAAGACTCAAGCGAAAATATAAAGTTTTGTTGATGCGAAGATTCCATTGCTGTCTCAACCAAATCCTAAGACACATTTTTATATACCCTGTAGGCCTGCGCCCGGGTCAACCCCGGTGGTACTGCCCCTGGAGCAGATAGCTGTTAAGTATCTTACTCAAGAGCACTTTGAAAGGTCCTACCACACTTGGGACTGAACCACTCTCCTGACTGGAAAATGATTTTACTAACTAGTAGGTCATTTTGGCACTCATTGGAAATGTACTCTAATTCTTTTGATATTGTATCAGACTGTTTCCCGACACTCATGGGAAGCACAATTCTTTTGTTGTTGGAACCGACCGCCCCTCAGACTCACAGGAAAATTTTGCTCTCTTCAGATCTCTTTGATGAAAAACAAAAACCTACTTAATGAGGATACTTCAAAGGAGGGCTCGGTTGCCGACATTGATCACATCCTATTGGGACCACAATACACTGCGGGCTCAGCTTTGCTTCAGCTACGCGCCTTCTTCACAGCCTACATTCGATTCTCATTCCCAGGATTGCTTGTTGTCTTTCTGTGTCCTCATTAACGGGCTGGTCAGCTCCTGAGTGTTATCTGTCTATCCAAGGTCTAGAGAGAAATTGAGACTGACCTCAGACTGTTTGAGACACTAGCCTCCCATTTTGCAGGAGCACAGGGATAGCAGGTTTTAGGTGAATGGATCTGTGCGCAGAAGGACTACAGTCGACTTTAAAAACAGAATTAAGCTTATTTGTTGTAACCAACGAAAACATTTTGGTTTGAAACACTGACTCGAGCTGTTTGGGGTTTTTGTGTCACACATTTTGATCTTCAATGTTCAATTAATTTGGTACTATGTGTATTTGAATTGAGTAGCCATGAATGAAAGTCACTTTCATCTTCTGGAAGGATTCAGATCTCTACCTGATATAGGGGATCCAGAGTATTGCTGGGTTTCTATCCTACGAGTTAGTTAGTTAGGGTTGCAGTTAAATATATTTACCTGCAGTGCCAGGAAAAACTCAGTTTCCGAGTGGATTTATATGGTTAAAAGGAAAAACTAGCAGGTTCTGAGTTCCCAAAGACCATGTGCCAGTATGACCCAAAACCTGTACATTTCTACAATCTGTCACAAGATTAGGTGATCTGACTGATTATTGTGTCATCTCTCATGGAGCGTGATAAATCAGCTAGTATTGTGCTTGGTAGGAAACAAAAAATGTGCAGCCTTGTGAATTTTTTGAAAAACTGGACCAAGTCCCCATTTTACCTGGTTGTTTCTTAAATCTGTAGCAAATTGATATCAAATCGATTTCCAGCGTATGTTTGCATATGATAGCGTAATTCTGTTTTAGCCAGATGGTATAAAAGTGTCAAAGTATTTGCTGGCTGTCATCCAGAATCCTTACTGGTGCATAACTATATGCTACATAGCCACTCACGATACATCCCAAAGAAGAATGGTGGATATAGATGTGTCTGGTGTCACATCCAAACTAAATTCGATTTTGAGCGTGCAATATTTTCTATTGGATTATGATTGAAGAATTCAAAGCTGCTAACCATAGATGCATGTGACTATCACATCCAAATGCAATGTGGTTAAACCTTATCAGGGTTCAATCTAGATACAACTGAAGTAAATGGGGTCTGAAATGTTGAGGGTGCTTTGTCCTCACTTGGTTCAATTCTGTTCTGTGTTTTACGTTTTCACATCCACCAGGTAGTGCAGGTCACATCAAGTACAGGGGGAGATATTGTACCTGTGTTGTACAGAGACAGGGCGCTAATACACAAAAGACAAAAGCATTGAGAATAGTAGCCTGGCTGACAGTGTAGGGCTGAAAACCTGCACCATATCCTAGTCTAATTGTAGTTCAGATGCTCATAAGCTAATACTCTAGAAGTAGATTTTTAAGATTCCTCCTCTTTTTTTTTAAAGCTTTGGCTAACAGTTGTCTAATAACAGTTTCTTGTGTGCCAATTTCTACCAGCAAGTGTCTTCTTCAATTACCTTGCAGCATGTGCTATTGTGAGGGAGGAACAGAAACAACCACTCACAACATCTGACAGCAGTATTCAGGCTGCGGAGAGAAGCGTCCCTTTTATTCTAAATTACAGCCCTAATCCACAGACCGCCTAGACACCTGGTGATTAGCCATGCTACGACTCAGTATGGAGAGAGGAAGAGAGGGAGGAAAAGGAAAGAGAGAGGAAGGAAGCATGAAATGTACTTTGCATCATCCAAACAAAGGATATGTCTGGAGTGACGTCAGATATCAAGAAAGGACACAAAATAGGATGAGTTTAAAGGGAACACATGTGATCACTGTAGAAAATTTATAGTTTATTAAAGAACAAAATTACATATATTAAATTTGGGCACTTTATAATTCTTAATGTCTTTTTTATGTGTAAATATGGTTGTCAGTGTCTTTTGGAGTGAGCCAAAGTTAATCTATAATGACTTAGGTGATTAAAGTTAATACTCTGAGGGAGGGAAGGGATATCCTTGCTAGTTACTGTAAGATTGTAGCATTAGCTGGTAGCATCCACATGACAGATTAAAACTTCTAATGAATTAGCAGAACACTCAGTAAGACTAAGCATCACTGAGCTATACACTACACAGAAAGAGGAGAAATTAAAATACAGTATGTTGGGTTGACTCCCAAAATTAATTGAGGAATAGATACATATGTAGCAAGTTTATTGAATTTCATTTTGGGCGGTTTACTTTCACAGAGAATACAACAACTGAGATCTGTAATAAGATACAAAAACTGTTTTGTTTTTTAACTTTGCTTTCTGAACAAGAACATTTCTCTTACACAATTAAATAATTACCATACAATTTGGAGTAATTTTGCTCAAAAAGAACTTTGCAAAATAGGCCTCTGTTTTGCCAGTAGCAGTGTTGCAGGGATATTAATATTGTGATTATTTCCAAATAAATTAGCAACATTCTGTAAAGCAATAATCAAAAAACATCCAGTCATTGCAGTTTTTCAGTTGTACAGTGGAAACTGTGGAAAATGACTAACTTAGCAAGTGATTTTCACTGCAGTCAGATTTATCCATATATGTTTTGCATTTTTCAGGACTTACGGAACATTTGTAATTCCAAAACATGTTACTGCTCTGATTTATTTGACAGTCATAGTGTTCTGCTGTCTGTGAAAAAAATTGTAGGGCAGCAGGATATTTATGATTTAAAACACCTTGAAAATAGCTTGAAGACAGGAACCGAAAATCACTTGTTAAGATCTGTCATTTTAACCCAGTGCATTCATCTGTGTTTTTTTTTTTCATACCTTATTCCAGGAAGAATGTCACATAGTCTCTGGGAAATCTCTGTTTACTGAAGTATCTGAAATATACCCAATGTACATTTAAATTTCTGATTTGAAAAATGCAGGATCATTTTTCACAACCTGAAATTATATTGAATAGCATGGATTTTAATGTAATGATAACAATGACTGCCTGGTAGTTAAAACAAAAGGGGACTGTTTTTGAAAATGAGATATTAGAAAAGTTGTATAAATCAAATATAAAAATATATAATATATAAATATATTTAAAAAGATTTAACTCCTCTTACTGTGACCCAAGGAATGTGTTCTGTTATTGTTACTTTGTGCCAACATTTTTACATATTTTGAGGACTGATTTCCCAATTGAGGACTGATGAAAGAGGGAAGTTTGCACTCTTGGCATTGCATTTTTCTTTCTTTGTCTTTGCATCCAAGAAGAAGAACTTTGTGGCTGAAACTAAAGTAATATTGCATGATAATGATAATGATCTATATTTAGTGAAGATAGATCACAAAGAGAGTTAATATAAAGTGGCAGTGGTAACCATCATAGAAGTTTTCCATCTATCTACATCTAACCTGCAGCAGCTGCCAGTGCAACACGTGTCCAATCTTGGAAAGAATGAATCATTGTTCACAAAGAATTGGACTGAAGTTAAAAACCTTTCCTCTTATGGGTGGAGCAGCATGGCAGCAGTAGTGTGGCACGTGTGCAGTGAATGATGGGTTTTCTATGATGGCGACAGGTGCACTTTGGCATTAGTGTGAATTTGGTGTGAACAGCTGACCCTTGCAAGAACATTTTCTTCTGTAATTGTTTGGAACGAGACAAAATATATGCCAACATTACTAGCAGGATTAAGAATAATTAATGTATGTTTACTAAAAATTCATTGTGTAATTTTGCTCATCAAAAGCTTCTTGTTCACCAGTCTAAATTTGCTTGTGACATTTTGTAACTTTGGAGGCAAACGAATGGGCTAATGAACTATGTAGATGTTATAGTTGACATATTTAGCACCAAAAATGTACATTTTTGCATTCACCCATATTTTGATTGTGTCTGCCACATGGATGTTAATTATCAATTGTAATGTAAGTAGAGGCCTTAAACACATCGATATACATTTTGTCAGGGCTAAGGACTAAGAATTGTCACATAAAGTAATCAAAACAACGCAAAAAAAATTTTACAGTGTCACCATTTCAGCCCATTACTTAAAGTAATGTAAAGTGTCATCCATTGAAATGATTATCTTTGCATATGTTCGTAATGAATTTCTGATACGCTGATATTTCAACTGACTATTTATGTATTCTCCCCACTCCTTGTTGTGGGCTTAATTGAACAAACTGAGCAAAAAAACATTTTTGCAGAGTAGCTATTCAATTATTCTGACCTGTTTCAAGACTTATTTTCTAAACTTAGAAAAGTTGCACTAGTGTTTATTTATTGAGGTTTGAATACACACAATGGTACTTTTGGTAAATTTGGTTTAAAATTTCAAAACATAAAAGAACATTCGCAATCTAGCCATCTGTACCATATTTTCAACCCTAACTGGCTTTTAGGTTGACATTCTGCAAAAAAACAGACATTTTCCCTCACTCATTATTACTACTCAATTCTATGGCACCATAAGGGGCCATTGAGATACAGAGAGAAAAGTCTATTGACAGTTGTGTTACAAATATTAAGCAGCTTATGTGTTCAGCTAATAACTTTTAGATATGAAACAAAGGTAACATGACCATAACATTATCTTTGCCATCTCCAATTTTGCAATGTAACTGTGATTTTTTGTTGATCACAAAAAGTCTATACTACATCTACAACTATGAGTGATGTTAGCATTCCAGCCCTCCTGGTTGACACTGGCTATATTTACATGCACACAACAAATTATCGTGAGTTCTCTGACTAAACAATAGCATTTACATGATTAGGAGCAGGTGTAACCATGGATATATCAAAAGATTTTTTCCTAACTGTTTGTGCACATTTGAACAATCTATAAGAACAACCTGATCAAAAAAAGATATGTTCAGGCAATCAGAAACACAGCAGTAACATGAAAACAAATCTACAGTAAAACAGCCATGACTGTAACTAATAATTTCCGTTTTAAATTTATTATAGTCATAGGTATAGTCAGTAGTGTTGATATAATCACCAAGTTGTAGCACTGGGCAACTTTTGGGTCACAGCAGACAGTGCCAGGATGTTACTTTGATGTTAATTTCACAATGATCTGGCATCTTTTTGTGCCTCA
The DNA here is from genome assembly GCA_024633595.2 of Lepomis macrochirus. NCBI lineage: Eukaryota > Metazoa > Chordata > Actinopteri > Centrarchiformes > Centrarchidae > Lepomis > Lepomis macrochirus. The sequence goes on along the minus strand of JALXJV020000004.1, from coordinate 10,465,241 downwards.
AGTCTTTGAGTTCATGTGTTTGTTATATTGCTGAACTGACTGCAATACAACCACATTTTTGTATGCATTTATGTTGGTCATTGGCAAGTTCTGTGCTAACCTTGCTACAAAATGGCACAAAAGAGACAAACAAATTCTGAATTTGTTGAGTTTAGGGGTGTCATGTTTTAGTAAACCTGATTATTCACTGATTATTCACTTTGCCTGTTCAAGAGTGAACAGGCAAAGCTGTGTGTCTGTTTTCTGCAGAAGATCAACCTAAGAAGCGAATCTGGGTTGAATTTCCTTTGAAGTTCTTAAAAAAAACTTCTGTTACCTTGAAATATCCATATCTTTTCCCTCTTAAGTTAATGCATTTTACTGATTAGGAAGAAGGAGCATTATTTGTGTCCTTTTCTTTTGGAGTGACAGTATGCACATTTCTAGACACATATCATATCATGTTCTCTCCAGAGGAAGAGGTGGAGGAGTGGGAGGATGAAAGGATAGATGCAGCTCCTCTGCTGCTGTTACGAAACCGTGGCTGGAGGATCCCAAAAGCAACACATCTCCTCCAGTCTGCTACAGAGGCAGCAGTTCCCAAACTTTCCTTAGAGGCCATCCCCAAACCAACCCTCATAGAAGTGTTCCCTCATCTGCCATCTGGTAGATCCTCTCATTCAAAGCGTCCCACATTACCATGAGTGAATATATTTTTAGGTTGAGTGACCCCAGTGTGAATCAAAGCCATGGAGTTTCGTAACTTGTGTTTCTTAACACCATTCCTGATTAAATTCCCTCTCACTTTTCTCTGAGTTCACATTTCTACACACACATTGCTAGTCATACACTTGTGTGAACTCAATTGGGCTTCAACCCCAAATCTAAACAAATCCTCCTTTATTTCTCCAATAATGGTTGATTAAGGCCTTTTGAGGACATTTGAGAAATTTTCAAACATGACATTTTCGTAAGGTCCCTAAAAAATGTACAAGAAGGGGATGTTTTGGTTTTGGGATACTAGAAGAGATGTGATGAGTTTGACAGGCTTTCTCATGCTTTCAAGAATGCATGATATGGGCAACTGCTGGAAACAATGCTGGTGGAAAATCCTCAGTGATAAGAATGTATCCAGGGAAGGTGCTCTTAGTGTGTATATTCTTGTTCTCACACATTCCTTTGGTTAAACACATTTAATGAGAGTTGCTCCATCCCATCCTACAATCTTCTACTGTCACCCACTGAGTAGCTTAATTGGAGAAACTGACCTGTTGCATTTGTTGCTCAACGGCAGCCTAGCAGGATCAACAGAAAGGAAGAACATCACTGTTTGAGCTCCACATTTTAAGAGTCACCTAGTCATTTAAGGATTTCAAACTTTCATTTACAAATATGTTGTAATTTTTAAAGATTTTGAAGATTATTTCCATCCAATCTGTAGGTTTGTGTCAACAAATGACAAATGTTAGCAAAGCATTAAGCAGCAAATGCCCATCTGCATTGCTTTCAATTTGTTGCTCATGTATTACTGCCTTGAGAACCTGAATGTTATCAGAAGAGTGACCAAGTGCTGTAACTTTAGTTTTATTCACCGCACTGTCATTTAAAACAAGAGCATATTTACAGATTCTTTGGCAAACTGTTATATTGTTGAGTAAATGCACAATTTGGTGTATTGTTATTCTATTCCAACTGTCAATAAAATAGTTTAATTCCATCATTAGATGTTTTCATGTTTGATTTTATTTATGTATTTGATTAATTTGTGGTGGTAAAATTCTGTAAGAGACAACAAAGACTAGATATCCTATGTGGCTTCGACAGCACACTAATGGCCAAGATTCATGGGATATGCTGTTGTTGAAAGCGGGTCATTGTCACTTTATCTTGGGATAAAAATGAAGTGTTCAAATTTTACTATCCAGTAGTAGAAACTACATAACAGAAAACCCCAGAAAAGCGTTCAGCTTTTCAGAAAGGCTGATGAAAGAAAATTCATGCTTTGTTAGGTCTGTCCCCAAGATCATAAGCAAACAACTTTTAAAGTCATTGTTTTCTAAATGACGTTTGGATCGATCAGGGCTAAGTACAACAATAGCTGTAATCAAGTAACAGAAACATATTTTCAGAACTAGTAGTTCTACTTCCTCGCTCACTTTTTTCAAAGCAATCTCCTCTTTTGTCTGGTTTGTATAAATATGAAATAGTATCACAGAGAAACTCGGTGACTTCCTGCAGCGGACAGGTTGGAAAGTGGGCAAGTGAAAATAAAGCCACCTTTTTTAGCTTTTGGATTACTTCCTCTTTCCAATTTAAAATATTTCCATACAGCAGACATTTTAGCCATTTTAGAAAGAGTTTGCAACACTTGGTTTATGCCTGATATCAGATCGGGACATCCCTAATAGTTTTGGGAGTAACGTGTTACAAAAGTAACACAATTGCAGTGATGTATTGCTTTTTGCTGTAATGCAATAACAAAACACATTACTAAAAAAATGATAATATTACACCCAATTCAATCTCAGTAACGCATGTTACAACACATGTTAAATTAAGTGTTGTTTTTTTTTAATAATTCACCAACACTTTGAAACATTTCTGCACCAAAAAACTAATCCATGAATAAAACACTAATGTTATCTGCTGTTGCAGGGATCCGATGGTTAAGATCGTAGGCAGGGTGCAAACTACAGCGGAGCTTGGCTCCTCTTAACAAGACGGTAGCTCCCCTGGTGGATCATGCGTGAATAGATTTCTATAGGCTGTGTGTTTGAGCTTTAATGAATTACTTTCATGATTAGAGATGCTGCTGTCAGTTCATCCCGACCAATCCTGGAGTGTCGGGGGATTTAAATAATCAATGACGTTATATGGCTGTACCTCGAGCGTAAATGCACACACCATCTCTCTTAATGGGGAAACAAATGATCCTATTTCACCACTAATAATGCGCCCATTAAATAGCAATAACACTGCACCCTTATTGTTACCATTTCTGTTACAATCAGTGAGTCATCTTGGTGATGCGATTGCTGCCATGAAAAGTTTTTGAAAATGGGAGTGAACAGAGGAAAAAAAAGGATGATTTAGGGAGATTTTACCTAAGCTTGCAAAATTCAATAAGTACCTTCAGATACTATTATAGCTGTGGACGCAGAGGTGGCTAACACTAGCTATGAACCAATAACATCAGGACCACTTAGAATCAATAAGCAACATATATCAACATACATCAGCATGGTTAGCTCAGTGCGTCCACCCATTTTTGGGTACTCCATTTCTTGTGTAAATAAAAACAATCTTAACATTTTATTAAAGTGTGTTTTACTGTTTATCACAGTAACAAATTGTCTGTTGAACCAGTTGTAGGTGAGGGCAGTACAAATAATAAAAAATAATAATAATTGCCATCTCCTCACTTTAATCACAATCTGATCTACTTGCCTCTTTCGTGTCATTTTAATATTAACAATTATAATTAATCATTTTGTTTTGTCATTTGTTCAGTAACTGTTTGTAGGTGCAAAGAGAGTGTAATTTATAATGCATGTTTTGAACCAAACAGTATATATTTAATATTTTCTGCATTAAGGAACTAATTTGTTTAACATAACTCAATATTTTACTTACATTCTACAATTCCTCATTCAACTTTTCAATTAATTTCTACTTCTCCAGATGTGGGTGCTGATGTGTATACTGTGGCACCAACTGCATACATTGCAATGCTGGCATTGTTCAAAACTAAAAGCGAATGATTAGTTAAAATTTCAAACAAAAGCAATCCTAAACAGTTTCCTTGATGCACCCCACCTGCTCTTACCTCTCTTTGTTTTTGTTTTTACCTCAATTGTTGTTGTCATGTGGGTTGTCAAACACATAGTTAAAAGCAAGTATTCAGTATCAGCTCTATGTCCTCATTCATGAACAGGAGGACCAACGGCCACATTTCCTAAAAAACTTTCCTGAATCTCAATAACGTGAAAACCTCTGATGAGAACAAACATTGAACAGATGAGAGGGAAATGGTGAAAAAATGACACAGGGGAGGAGAAGGAAAAACAAAATAATAAGAAAGATGGAGGAAGAGAATGAGATGGGGAGCTGGAGAGAGAAGCAGAGGAGAGGAGGGATTAATTTTGTTTGACAGTCAACAGCTAAAGACGACCAAGTACGAAGCCTTAGCCTGTCTGTCTAGATGGACTGCTCTTTGTCTCTACGTCCCTCGTTTTTTAACTTCCTTCCACTATCTTTTATAGCTGTTTCTCTGTCTACATTTTTCTCTAATAGTATCTCTCTTGCTCTCTTTCAGTCTTTCTTCTCCATCACTCACTTTTCTCCCTCCCTCTGTCTCTCTCTGGCAGACGTTCAGACTCCCCGGTGACCAAACTGATAAGCTTGTATTAAGGTCTCTCTCTCTCACTCTCTCTCTCTCACAAACACACACACACAAAGCAATTGCGTGACAGCAAGGCAGGTCACACTAGGCAGACACACACGCACACTCACAGACAGAGGCAAATGCATGACTTGCATGCACATGCGCAGACTGACAGATAGAGAGGACACACACACACACATACATACTAGCGTGACTTGCATACACGAAGACAGAAAGACAAATTTACACACTAAATTTGGATGAACAAGCAGGAGGCGGTTAAATGGTGCAAATGTAAATTAAAACATAAATCATTTTCACCACAGGGTAAATTCCAAAAAACAGCATGTTTTATCTCAAACACTGACACCATAGGAAAGACTTGTGCTTTGACACTGATGGTCCTCTGCTGTGACAGACTGTAGCGCCCCCCTGCTACATTGCCATTTTGTAGCGTGACATTGTCAGGTTTTGTACAAAAAAGAAAGTAGGAAATGAGCTGAATTCAAAGATCTAAGACTTTCTATTGTATTGTGGCCAGCCTAAGGCACACCTATTCAATACGTATGCTGTCTGATCAGCATCTTGATATGCCACACCTGTGAGGTGGATGGATTGTCTCGGCAAAGGACAAATGCTCACTAACACAGATTTTGACGTGTTTGTGAACATTATTTTAGAGAGATAGGCCTTTTGTGTACGTAGAGAAAGTCTTAGAGTTCAGCTCATGATGAATGGGGCCAAAAACAAGTGTTGCGTTTATAATTTTGTTCAATGTATGTCAGTTTTGTTGTTTTTGTGTTTTTTTCGGTAAATGTCATCCTTATGTTTATTAAGTAAAACATCTGTAACTATATGCATGTAAAGTTTTCTGCATGGCTGGTCTGTCCCACGTTGTTCTGAGTCCAAATGTTTAAACTTATTATTAAGTTTGCTATGTTAACTTAAAAGGTGATGATTTGCCAGTGTTGTGTTCACAACTTGTTCCCGCTGCCCCCAAGGGGCTTGTACACATAACCTTGCACTCTAAAGGGGCTATATAGAGTTCTCAACGGTGCAGTTTTAAGATTGCAACCAGGTGTGTGCTTGTACACTTGCTCGAACTCATGAGAGAGCAAAATATGACACACATAGACAGAAACAACGGGATACAGCTGCAGATAACATGCTGGAAACTCAGGTAACCTCTTACTGCAAAGTAACAGTAATTAATTGAACTACTCTGTTTTTGTGTCATTTTGTACATTTCATTCCTTTGAACAAGGCTCGTTATTGCAGCGCTGCAGCCGTCTAGTGGGCGATTAAAAAACAACGCAGTTCTCAAACACGGAAAGCTGCCTAGCTTCGCTTTAACTGACAAAGTATAATGCAAAAATTCACCTCTTGATCTTTCTCTATCATGGTTCTATAAAGCCCCATGGAGCCACAACCAAATTCAAACCATGTAAAATCCACAGAAATATGTTGTCAATATTCAATCGCCAAGTACTCCGGCTAAATCCATCCATTTTCATGATCTTTCCTGAGTACACAACCACACCAGCCGTATACTATATGTATATAATTATAATTACTATCATTATATATAAGTGCTCATTCATACAGTAGCCTAATGCCCCTATCCATGAGTGAAATGTATATATTAACATCAGATCCGCGGGGAATATATTGAAGTAATAAGTTCACACACTAGATGAATAAAACACACTGTTATTATTCAACCAGTTTAATAAAAATATAGATAAAGCCTCCAAGTTCTTAAAAGAACTCCAGCACAGAGAAAGAAATAAAGACATAACCTGGATGCAGAATGGGCCAAATTAGGTCCAGATTCTGCAGACAGAGAGAAACAAACATGGACACATTGCGCTCAAACACTGCCCGGTTGTTCACCAGTCAAGAGCTGTGAAACAACAGCACGGCTGTATTGTAAATAAAAAGTAACAGTTACGGTGTTCTCTGGCGGACCGGATTAGCTGGTAGCTGTAAACACACCACAGGGGAACGCTAACGTTGCTATGTGGCTGTGTTTTAATGTTTTAATGACCGGGTCACTTGCCGGGTCGGCAAGTCGTTTTATGGTGTGAGTGGACTACATTTCATTAGTTGCGGTGTTGTTGCTGTAGTCGGTAAGAGGCTCGAGAGTGCGCATGCAGAGAACCCTATCCGAACCGATTCCCTCACATAAAAAGCAGAATAATGGCTGTTCCAAGCAACAGAAAAAATAGACAAGTGGTTCATTTTATGTGAGGTTAAAGAACAGGCAGTAAAAAAGTGATTCATGATTTTATAAAAAAATTACTTAAGTCTTTGTTGCGAAGCGAGGAGAGCAGTTAGTTGCATGATTTCAACAGGTGTCTTTTCAGAAAAACACAACATACTCAAATGTTTCAAATATTAAGGGGATTCTGGTGTTTATGCTCCTGCTCAGGTGGAAAATGGCTATATCTTTAAATATAGTAACAGAGGACAATGTAGTTGTGGTGGAGGGTGAGGAGGAAAAGTGAAAAAGCTCTCTGATATACTGTCTGGACTGACAGCCACAGAGTCCACAAGGGCTTTAGACTGTCTCACTGCAGTATCAGCAAGCATTTAAGGGCTCTGGCATGAACTTCTGGAGACTTCCCGATTTTTAGCAAGTCTGCAACTCTGTAGGTTTCAAAGCATATAGCCCATAATTCATTGCAATAGTGACACTGGGGAAACATTCAAGACACTAAAGCTTATGATGCCCACCAGGTAGAAATGTAAACCACAACTATAAATAATCTTTCTTACATCTAGTATTGTTCTGGTGTACATTATTGCGTATCTTGAGACAAATATGTTCATCATATGATTGCCATATTTGCTCAAACTTTCTGGACACTTTGTATCAAACACTAGTGTCACTGTACCCAACGTAACATTTGATGTCATGAAGTATGCCTCCTGTGACATCCCCATCTCTTTCAGCTGCTGGGATATCTATCTTTTTGTGTTCTATGTAGTAGATGCTAGTAGTTGTGGTTATGATCAGCAGCTATTGTAGCCACCTGGGCCCAGTGTTCTCCAGGATAAAAGTGCATCTCATGTTCTGCACTTCGGTCTAGAGAGGAGGGAAACCTTGTTCCCTATGTTCCACGCTCCTCGTTATTTTTGTTTCTTTCACCATACAACACGCCACTCACTATTCCTTCAAGCATTGGATACCTGCTGCATGACTGACTAACTGATTATCACACTTCATATGATTATTTGAATATTAAGTAGTTTGTTAGTTTAAAAATAAAAGTAATGGTACCTTTACTGCAGTTTGTTTCATTGTACTGTTCTTTTTTGTCGCAGTTTTGAGCCAGCCGTGACAAAATGGGGGCTCGTCCAATTTGGATTTCTGCTGGCGTTGTTTGTTGTATATTTAATTGAATCTCTTTGTGCTTGAGCTGTCCAGGCACAGTTGATTGTGGGGTTTTCCCTAGCAGTCTGAGTGCCCTGACCAGTCTGTGATGGGGGTTGGTATGTATCTCATCTAGGAGATGAATTTTTGTGGGATTCCCTGGTTAATTTGCATATTGTGGTGTGCGCCTTGTTTGACGTAGCCTAACTGAGGTCAAGGAAAACGCCTGGGAGAGCGGGAGTGTCCTTTGTGGAGTTGTGAAGTGGAAAACCTGTTTGTTCAAGGGAAGGTAAGTGGTGACATGCTGGTGTTCATTCATGTAGGAGTTAAAGCCAATTCCCTGCTCTAACGTGCATAAATACCCACCGCAATTAACCACATGAAGACTAGGGGTTAGTTACTTTAGTGTGTGGCTAGGCAGATAGTGGGGACGCTCCTTGTTTGGCACCCAGTGTGTTAACTACTGTACTTTCTGTTGGTCAAGGTTGGTAAGATGATTCTTGTAGATGAATGTTATGACGCTCCATCAGAGTTGGATGACTTTACTAAAGAACAGCTGTTAAAAATTGCAGATTACCATAACATTGATATTAGGGACAGAAAGTTTAAAGACGCAATTAAATCTGTTTTGAAGTCTAACTTGTACGAGATTAATGTGTTGACAGCTACAGAGACAGTTACTGTTAAAAGTACTGTAGGGAAGTCCTTCCCAGTTTGAGTAATTTGTCATTTGTAGAGCAGAGAGAGTTGCTGGTCTTGCAAATGGAGTGTGAAAAAAGTGGAGTATGAAAAAAGTGTGAGCCAGAACAGGCCAGAATTAGTTTGGAGCGTGAAAAATTAAGCCTGATCAGAGAGGGTAGGTTAAGCATGGAAGCTAGTCAGCAGCTAGGTGAAATTGGTCCTACTTTAGGTGCAAATTCTTCACAGTTTGATTTGGGATGTAGTTTGCGGCTTCTTCCAAAATTCAATGAGACCCTGAGACATTTTTTTTTCACTGTTTGAAAAGTTAGCTGATGCTAGGGGCTGGCTGGATGAGGATCGCACACTTACGTTGCAATTTGTTATGACTAGTATGGCGCAAGAAGTCATTTCAGCTCTATCTGTGGCAGACAGGTTGAGTCACGAGTCAGTGAAAGCTGCTGTTCTTAAGGCTTATGGGATGGTTTCACGAAGCGTATCGCAAACGGTTTCGAATGAGCAGGAAGGAAGATAAACAGTCCCACCTTGAATTTTCAAGTGATTTGCTTAATTTCTTTAATTGTTGGTATATGGCCTCTGATGTAAGAACATTTAATGATATGTCCAATCTTATTGTCAGTTTTATTAACAGTTTAAAACTGCAGTTCCTGAATGTATCTCTACATATTTAAATGAGCAACAGGTAAAAACTTTGAGTGACGCAGCTGCTTTAGCAGATCAGTATGTTTTGTGTCATTGCAGTGATGGGAGAGATACGCATAGCTATAGTGGCTATGCTAGGGGTGCAGGTTCATTTAAGCCTGGAGTAGAGGGTAAGGTGACACGGTTGGGCGAATCAGAGAAGGTCTGTAGTTCTGTCAGAAAAGGGGACACATTAAAGTAGATTGTTATGCTATCCAGAAAAGAAATAGGCATGGTAATGTTACATCTTCAGCATTGGCAGCCTCAGTAGCGTGAGTGAGTGTAGACCTGCCATCTTCTCAGGTATTTGAGTGTGCTGATGAGATTGACGCGGCATATCTGCATTTTGTGTCAAGTGGATTTGTTTCTGTGCAGCAGAGAAAGTTGTTAATGTTGATGATCTTTGTGAACTTTATAATCTTCATTACTTCATCACTTCATTAGTGCCAACATAAGACCCGCATAATGAAGGACAAAAACCTCTTGAGACAGGTCCAGTGTTGGTTTGAGAGCAATTGATCATTCAGTTGCCTCAATATTGAAGTAAGGAGCTTGCAGCAGGAGGATTCAGATTTGAATCCCTGAACCACATACGAGATTCTTTGTGAGGGGTAAAATGGGGATTGTAGATTTATTATTTTATTATTATATTATTAATTTATTATTTTTATTAAGGCTTACACACCTAACCTGTTTGAGTCATAACTTATTATAGTGCATTTCTCTTCCTGGTTTCGATTCATTTGGGCTGATGTGGAAGCTGTCAGATCAACTCTTGCGCAGACCAAATAACTGCATCAAGGCCAGTTTCAAATGTATTGGTCTAGTTTCAAACAAACTTTGATGAAGTTTATGTTAATTGAGCAAATCAGACTAACTGTCTCTGGATTTTGTGGTAGTTGATATGTGATTTTAGCATATATTCAAAGGGTAAACTACTATTAAATCTGCTGATGGAGCCTTGTAAGGCAGCTGTAAAAGCAATCTCTATAATTAAACAAGATAATAGGATAGCCTTTATGAAGAACAATGACTGTCCCCAAAACTGTCCCAAAAGTGTCAGTCTGTATGACTTCACCCTCTTGGTTTGCCAATAATAAGTTAGTGTGAACACAACAGACCAGAACTAAAGATCAACAATGTATAGTTTCTACCCATGGTCCTTAACAAGTGAACCAATCAACAAGTGTGAAAGTTACGAGTGCCCTTTGGGCAAGGAATTTATTCCCCTAGTAATGAAGCAGATGAGCTGCTCAGTGGTAATCAAAAAATGACTGGACAGCTCCTAATCTTTTCTACTAGAATGAAGGAACAAGTCTACTCAAAACTAAATATTTGCTTAGTAGCTGAGTATTCCACACTTTCTAGTGAAACAGGTTATCAGCGTGATAATTTCAGTCTTTATTGAATTTCATGTAGCTTCTGTTAAAACTCTGACCACAGCTAAAATGACAAAAATTCACAGTATCAGTACCATATGGGTCTTGCAATGACACACCCATAATAATTTCAATATGTGCAAGATCCACACATCAAATTCTCACTCCCGACTTATTGTCACATATTGACACTCATCATTTGTAAACGTTTAAGGCTCAGTAGTCAAGTTAGCAACACTTGGCAACAACAACTATGCAATGTCAGGTAGAGTTAGCAACAATAAATATGCAAACGTTATTAACCCTAACAAAACGCTAGCGTTTAGAAACACCCCCTTTTGAAATGGCACAATATTAAACTCATGAAGCGTTTGGTTAGGTTTAGGTACAAAAAGTATTTGGTTAGGTTTAGGCAACAAAACCATTTGGTAAATGATAGGAAAAGATCATAGTTTGGGTTAAATTAACTATGTACGGTAGTCAACACGCAGGTTAATTTACATCACATTGCATAACTTACGCAATTTACGTAACTCGTGTAACTTAAATTAAAATATTTAATGTTGACTTTTTGTTTCACGCAGGATACAAACACTGTTTTCCTGGTTCAAAGTCTGGGTTCTGGTCCTCCATCCACCCCAACTACTTCCTTACTCAGTCCTTTCTGGTCTTAATATCATATATGTACCATTACCTCCATTGCATTGAACTATAACGTAGTGTGTTACAAACTGACACTGATGACACAACTGATGAGTCTTGACCATGCATCCATATGTGACGAGTTGGGGAGTGAGAACGGGTTGATCCACAACCCTGCACCGTTTTTGTAAAACATTTTGTAACAAAATTGCACTTCTGTAAGAAGACCCACAGGCTTTCACTTTGAAAGAAGAAAATTTTAAAAATTAAAAAGTCTAATTTTCATTTAAAGGTCTAGTGTGTAATTTTTAGAGGAATCTATTGAAAGAAATGCAAAATAATAAACATAACTATATTTTCAGTGGTGTATAAAGATCTTATATAATGAACCAGTGTATTTTTATTACCTTAGAATGAGCGATTTCTGTCTACATAACCACGGGTCCACCTTAAATGGAAGTCACCATGTAGCGCCACCATGGTTCTATCTCAACTCGCAACCCTCACTACTAGATGGCACTAAAACGTACACACTGAACCTTTAAGACAGGTCAACAGTAAATGTCCTTAATGTGAAAATACAGTAAAATACATTTCACAGTAGTCATTTTCAAAACAATCACACATTAGACATAGTCAAGAGACAGAGTTTTTGAAACATAAGGAGTTAAGATTTCCATTACATAGGTCAAGTTTCTGTTATTACCATGTTCCTTTATTGAAAATATTAATAAGAGTAGTTATCACACAACTACAAAGAAAGGCTGTCCCTTTACAAAAAGTTAATGGTTCCGAGTTTTGGTTTGAAGGACTGAGAGGTAGTCGTGTATCAGCCCAAACAGAGCTCCCTGAACTTCCTCCATCTGCTTTTAATTAAAATTGTGTGGTCACCTGCACTCTCTAAACTAATTTGAGCAAAAGAATAAATTTAAAAATTTTGGTAAACATACATTTAAATCCCATACAAATGCAAAATGCTACTAGAATCTACCACATAGAACACAAAAAAATTAACAATAATGTAAAAACCAAATAGTAACCTAACTCAGCTATTTCCTGCCTTAATTTATATATTAGCTCAAACTGCTATTTAGTCATTTACTTTACACTAGAACCGCCAGGGTTCATTGTATACCTATAACCGCCATAGCGGGTAAAATTTCCCCTCTACAAATGCCGTGATTTTGTTATTATTTCTGCTACATGTTGCTCCAACACACTTTGGGAAACATTTAGCACATTGGCTGTGCATTTCCTATAAACACCATCCCCATATTTCAGGCATTTGCAGAATGTTTATTTTTATCTATTCATTGTCTTCACGGTGCAGGTCGATCGCTTGCGCTGCGCATCTCTGTAAAGGGCACGTTCACACACGGTGGCTCTTTTGATCCATTTGCCGCTGTTATAGATGTTATATCCTAGTTATAATCTAAATACAGCTTGAATTTAAATGTAGCATACAATTTACAAAAAAGACTGACTGTTGTAGTGTTTTAGAGGCGGTAATAATAGCCTCATAATGTCGGCTAGTTCTTACTGTTCTGCTTGTTTTTTTCGGACTCCATTGGGCATCCAGAGAGTAACATACTGTAGCTACAAAAGTTTGAAAGTCCAAATAAAAGTAGGCTATTTATTCAAAATAAATGATTATTATCAATTCCAAAATTCATAGTAGATTTTTACCCAACGGAAAAATGTACAATGATAACTTTTATTAAAAAATACACAGCACTGGAAAAGTTATAGCCAGTCAAAAAGCAACGAGGGAGCCACATGCTCTCTTGAAGGGACCACAGAACACACCTCTATCACAGGGAAAAACTAGGCTACTGCAGCATTAGTTTTGATGATCATGTAGCCTCCACAAAAGCTGCAGGCAGCAGCTTTTATGCATGTTTACTTCCTACAAGTGGATCACTGTCAGATAATGATCCGTCAGATGCAGAATCAACCCAGGACACATCGCTCAGCCCCCACCATCAGACTCTCCTTTACTCACTGCACAGAGCAAGTGTTATGACTGTAGTGGGAAAGGTGTTGCCATTAGCAACATAGAATGTTTATCTAAACGCGCAACATGAACAGCACTAAAATGACTGTATTCTCTATAGGGGTAAATTTTACCTGCTGGCTTTAGAGGTATACATGCCTTTTAAATCTGGCTTTATATTGACATTTCTTAACAATAGGGGGTGCTATGTAACACACCTTTAGGAAAACGCGGAGACTGGGGGACTTGAATATTATATTGAAACAAAGATACATACAATTAAAAAACAGCTGCGGGTAAATTTGACCTGTTGGCGGTTCTAGTGTGAAAGCTCTGTTAGAGACACAAAATTTAGTTAAAAGAGGACAAAAAAACACTTTGGTCACATTGCTGTGTAACCACAAGTCTAAATTATTCTATAACATGCTAGCTGTCATGCTACACTTGTTCACTTGTTTTCAACAAAATTAGCAAAGAACACAATAACATTGTCAAGTCTTTAGATAACTGATTAGATGATCCTTCAGAAATCTGAGTAAAGCTTTCTGGCATGAATGGCATTGACTGGTGGATTCTCAAGGCTTCCAGCATGTAGCATAGTTAGCAAGGCAAGCATGGTTAGCATGCTAAAGATAGTTTCCCTTCACTGGATGGCCTGTCAGACATATGAGAAGAACTAATGAGTCTGGTTTGATGAGTGTGTGTGTAGCCTCCGCATATACGTACTGTATATGCCCTTGAATAATTTATGTACATTAAAAGTTAAATGTGACTAGTTTTTATTTTCTTCCATTATTTGACTGATAAAACGATAACTTCCTTTCAATGTGTATATCCCTAAAGCTGTGTGTATGGGTATATTATCTTTGATCATTATAATCATATTGTATATCCAAATATTCCTTATTTTTCCTTGTGTACATGATGTAGCATTGTGGATAGCATGGATAGCATTATTTCTCAACGAGTTGTGTGAAATTTGTAGGTGTGTTTGTATGTGTGCGACTGTTTGTAACACATTTCAGTCCCTCAGTGTAATGATGACATTATCGTCCTGTCCTTTCCACAGCATTTCCCCTTCAAAATCTAGCATCTTGTGTTTGCGGCAGCGTAGCAGGATGCCCACCACCTTATCTGAGATCTTCACGTAGCGGTCAAAGAGCCGTCCAAAGCTAATGATAGTCCTCCCCTCTTTATCCTTGAAGCCCATGTCTCTGATAATCCATACCATCTCTTCCATCTCCCTGTGGATGTGTTTTTGGGCCCTGTCACCCCTCTCTGCCGTCTTGGAGCCGTCTTTGGGGCGACCATAGCCGGAGTCACCCTTGCGGAGGCGCTGGGCCATGGCATACTCATGGTCAAACTCCTCGCTGAAGGGGTTCAGCTTCTGGCCCTCAATGTGCTGCTTGGACCACTGCTGCCAGCGGTTTTTGATGTCACCTGTAGTGGCAACCTTAATCTGGAGACAAAGAATGGTAGGCAGGTTAACAATAGAGTTTAAAAAGAATCCCACATTTTCCATGCAAACAAATGAGCAAAGTGTAACATCTTCTGTAAATTGGGTTTATTAAAGGTACACCTCCAGGGCCAAAAGCTAAACCCCTTTAGATGATGTCTTAGTGGCATCATCAGAGTTATCTTTTCCCGAAAATTTGCACTATAGATTTTGAAAAGAAGACATTTACAATCAGATGGATCTATAGGAGGAATACTGAGTTGCATTATTGGAAATGTAGCATCCAGTGTTTTCAGATTTTGGGACTTTAAGTGCAAAACAAAATTCTTGAAAACACCCTAAAAAACAGTAACACTTGTTTGGACCATATTTTCATGACCCCTGCTGTTTCCTGTTTTAAAGAGGCTGTTGCTCTGTTTCAGTTAAAACTAGTTTGGTATTATTTTTTTCAGCTCTGCAAAAGATTCTGCATTGACCCAGCACCTCTGCCCAATCTTTAAATAAACTCCCCTCCAGTTAGTGTAATTGATCCCCATCTTGGCCTTTGCTTCACACCCAAACTTACACTAATGGCAATAGGGTAGGTTATGTGCTAATATAAACTAGCATGCACAAACATTATATATTACATCCAGTATTAGTAATTTTGTGAAAAGAATTGATATTAACCAATTCAAACTTTAAAAATTCCTTCTCTACTCATCTCTAATTCTTCCTCCCTTTTTCCATCCTCTCTTATTTTGTATTTGTCTCGCTTCTCATAATGTCCTTGTTTCTGTTTCCATGGCTTCATTCATCAACATCTTCTTTCCCTTCCTATTTAATCTCGTCTCCTACCAAGACCTCTCTGACCCCCCTTCCCCCCTCCTTTCACCTCCCTTGGTATTTCCCTCAGCTTGCCAGGTGTTCAGATCAATGTCACCATATCTCTTTGGTATTTGCGCTATGAAAAGTGAAGACTTGTCACAGAGGGACCATGCAACCCTAAACCCTTAAAGTGATAACGCTCTTTAATTCTTTTTTGAATTTAACCTCCATCTTTGTTTCTAGGCATACAGCATACAAAGTACTTAAAGGTGGCAGCGCTAATGTATTCCCTGTGAAAGGAGCCGTTCTATACAATGGTGACTTTTTCTGTGTGTAATGTGGGTGGTGTTGCTCGTAATGCCAAATACACAGACCACAAACCTGACTTTACAGTTTATTTAGCTTTTAGCTCATTTTAAGCACTCTGCTGTTGTTGGGTTCTATCTCTGCGCTCTCTTCAGTGTTGTTTCCAGAAGCAGCAGCCATTTTTAGCAGCAGCAGCCTGCTTTTCTAAGGCGGTGGTGGAGACCAAACAAGAGCTGGTGTTTGTTTGCATGTGATAAACATATCTTAAAGACTGATTGCCAGATTGTCAAGAAATTTGTTCCATTAACCCAACCTCAATGCCATCGGACCAACATTAGTGTCATTTCTTCTTCTTTTGATTATTAATTAATTTATTTTATATTATTTAACGTGGACAATACATTTATCAAATAATTTTAATTCAAATGGCATTCTCATTGCATTAAATGAACATTG
This sequence comes from Lepomis macrochirus, assembly GCA_024633595.2. Taxonomy (NCBI): domain Eukaryota; kingdom Metazoa; phylum Chordata; class Actinopteri; order Centrarchiformes; family Centrarchidae; genus Lepomis; species Lepomis macrochirus. The sequence goes on along the minus strand of JALXJV020000004.1, from coordinate 10,449,083 downwards.
CAAACTCATCCAAATCTAGATAAAGGTTCTTATTTTTCATTAAATTATTCTTGTCGCAGTGTCTGTCTCTCATATTACCTCTCTCTCTCCTGTTGTCCTTCACTGCCCTCTCTCCCTTCACCCAGTTTTCCCTCCCTGGCTGTTCCACCTGAAGGTCAGGTTGGAGAACATGTTGCAGAGCATGACTATATTTATTTACATATATTCCACTGCGCTGCAGTCCAGCTTGTGTTTTTATGAGTTGGACTCACTCTCTGGCAACCCTGTTGACACATCAAGGGGGCTACTGGTCGGCTCCTTTTCCTTTTATAGAAGGTTTTAGTGTTGGAGCTATGCAACTGTTATGCAGTTAGGTGTCCATGAGGGAGTTGGATTTCTTCAGGTGACATCAAGGGGCCTTCTGCTTTAACTTGTTTATTCATGCCATATGACCTACATGGGAATATTTATGCTCTAATTTAGCGTATTTGTCCTCAACTGTGTGTTTGATTCAGAGAGTGCAGACAGGAGAAACTCATAACTGTCTGGTAAAAACTTCTGTCTCATACTGGAAAAAAAAGGGCAATCAAGTTTTGACTTATTGACACACATTAGGTCTTTTATAATCCTGTCACCAGGAACCCTAAAAAGTACAAAGGATCAGTATTCTCAGAATCTCTATCACAAACTAAAATGTCTGGATGTCAACCAGAGATATTAAAGACATTCATTATGCAGGTTTAGTTAAATCTATAATAGTATGTATAATAGTATGTGTTGCATGCTGACAAACATTTTTAAACAAGCCATTTAAAAACAATTTTAATTCCCTCTGTCCATCAGTTCCATTGTTTAACAGAGCATTTAAGGAATGGAAAGCTAGCTAGCTATAATGATATCTTGTTTGTCTCATATTCATTAATATTATTTTCTTTCTTTTCTTTCTAAGCAACTGTATTGTGTGAGCTTAGTCAGCTAACTTTTCATTCAGTTCAATTTTAAGCTGCAGCAGAACAAGCTTAAAGCAAGACACTGACCTATCATCACCTTCTAAAGTTGTCAATATGTTATCTAACAATTACCTACCTTACGTGTCATGGAGCAATGAAACTAAATTATTTTATTACGAATTATATTAATTTGGAGTCATGTTTCTGGCTACCTCATGAATGAATGTCAGTCCAATATTCACTCTCCTTTTAGCCCTTGCTTTAGCAACTAAATTCTCGCCTATGTTTACCAGCTAGTTGCCTATTGGTACCGAGAAAGTTCATTTGGTTTATCCAAAGGTCCCCTATTGGTGGAAACTGGGTTGAGAAGAGTGAGAGCCCGAATCAAACAGTGAATTTAATGTAAAAACAATATAATAAGATAAAAGTGGTTAAAAAACTCTGTAAACCTGAGAAGTTAGCTTAAAATTTTGTGTGGGTTTATCACTGCAAGTGATACCAATTCCACATTACCCACAGATTAAAATTCTTTGTAAAATTTAAAATTATTGATTGGTTTAGCTTAAGTTAAATTTAAATTCATGTTAAATGAATTTTAAATTTTGTTGGTAACATAATATCTCTATATGTTTAAAATTTTTTACATCCATTTATAATCTTTGTAATATACCACTCTACCTTGGGCCTGTTTGTCTGTTTCTTGGGTTGGATGTCACCCTGCTCAGTTTTTGGTTCACCATTGTCGCTGAGCCCAGCATCCTCTCCCAGCCCACTGTCCTCTGTGTCAACACTGCTGCTCCTTGAACCCAGCTTCTTCTCTTGGAGCACCAGCTTCCTATCTTGAATGACCCCTCCTCCTGGATTCTGTAGTGCCCTCATCTGGCGCCTCCGTGTCGGGGACTCGTTGCCCAAGAACGGCTTGCTCTCTTGGGGACCCGACTCCATCTTCTCTCTGATAGCGTTGACCAAATTGCTGCTGCTGCACTCGCTGCGTTTCGGCTGGACAGTCTTGTTCACAACACAGGTCCGGATCTTACTCCCAGTGTTGGCAGCATCAGCTGCAATTACGCGTGGGGTAACTGTAAGTTTGACCACATGGTCTCGCTCTTTTTTGTCTTCTTCTTCAATAGATGAAGGCATCCAGCCACTCGGGATGGAGTCCTGCTTGTTGGTGTGGTCATTAGCCCAGCCCTGCCAGTTCTTGGTCAAGCTGGCTACCATAGCAGCGCATTTTATCTTTCGTACTGCCCGTTGAAAAGCCTTAGGCTCCTGTGGTGAAACTATGGTGGTCCCACCACTACTCATGGTGACAGGATACTGGAAGGGACGTTTCCTAGAAATTGGTATTTTTCTTGTCTTAAGTTTTTCCTAATGCTTCAGAAATGTTCTCTGTTGTTGAAAAATTCCAATAAGACCTTGCAGAATGTGTTTTCCTAGATCCTACAGTTACTATGTGTCTTTGGTTTGCACTGTTTCCAGTGTTTTTAAACTGTCCAAAAATGAGAGGTTAGCTCAATGCATAATATAATAATAATGCACAAGAAATCTTATGTAAATCTAAATCGTTTTTGTCTGAAAAAATATTGAGCTTGGTTCCAGATTCCGACTTAAATCTTCTCGCAAACGTCCCAGATGATCGGGACAAAAGTCTATTCTCCACAGCCTTTATAGCCGGGTTGGATCTTCACAGAAATATCCAGAGTCTTTCAGAAAGTCAGTCGGTCAGTGGGTAAGCCCCTGGTGTGAGGAGTGCGAGGGCTTTGGATTTAATCCTCTGATGAAGCCCCTCTGGCTCCAAACCGGCCTTTATATAGTGAGGGGTCGTAAAGGAAGTGATGTCGCACGATGTCCACATGAGACAGGAAAGTCCAGTGTCAACATTCTTGTTACTGACACAGGTTCATGCATGCACGCACGCACGCACGCACGCACACAAACACATACACACACACGGAGTGACTTAGGAGTGGAATTTCTCCCAGTGGGATCCATGGAACAGGTGTCCAGTGTTTTTAGCTCAGAGGTTTCTGTCCTTACACACAAATACACTGAAACACAAACAGGTCTTTGCTCTGAGTCACTCTGCTATACATGGGGGACCAGCATGTGTGTTCATTGTGTATATATATAGGGATGTTTTCATTCAAATACACAACTTTCCTTTACCGCACAACAAGATTATGCTTTGATGCGAGTGTAAATGTTTTAAATTGAGTCATAAACAAACCATCTTGAGTGTGTGCTTGTCTGCATGTCTGTGCATGCCTAACTGTAACTATTTCAGTGCCTGTGTGAATGTGTGAGTGTGATATTCTGGATTATGACTCATACTCCATGTGTGTTAGATTCAATTAAAATGACTCCATATTGGCTTAAAACGCAACTTACTCACTTGTTGTCTGCACTCATCTGCTGTTTTTAAAATGGCTGTGATTGTTTTTATGATTATTTTTGTTTATTGATTGTTTGTTGTTTGACTGTATATTTTTCTTACTCCGGTCATGATATCTTGTATCTGGTATAGTCAATAAATTATTTTTTATTTCTGTGTGATGCCAAGCGTTTGTATGAGGTGCCCATAGGGACATTATTCAGAATTACCATGCATTTACATGTACTTTTCCTCTCATATACACGTATGAAACCAAGCTCATTCACATACTATACCGAAAAGCTCACATACTATATATCAGTTAAAATGAAGGCAAACCAATATAAATGGAGTAAATAAGGCTTTTCATAAAAAAACCATCAATGTTACTTACAGCAGTAAAAGCAGTGACGTACCTGTTATATAAGTAAACTTAGTATAACGTATATACTGTATGTATATAAAGTATACACTTTGTTTGATCCATACAGGGAAATTTAAGTGTTACAACAGCCATATAAATTACAAAAACAGATGCATAGTGTTAATATAAAAAGTAACCCAAAAAACTACAATACTAATACTAGAATCATGTACAATAAGAAGCATTAAAAATAAAAATGGTGGTGCATACCATAGAAATAGTACCTATTGAAGTTTACTGTGTTGAGACGCAAAAAAATCACAAATTCAGTGATGGTATAATTATGTTGGCTTGAATCATTTTTAATTATTAACTCAAATTTCTCTCTATATAAATCTCTATGTAAATATCCACTGTCAAATATGTTAGTCTTATAAACTTATGACAGCTTCTGTAGGTTTATCTGAAAAGAGTCTGTTTATGTTTATAATGAACAAACAAAACAACTTTGCCACTAATGAACCTCTTTATTTTTCACTACATATTCCCCAGTGACTTAACTCTTATATGGCTTGTTACATAATATGTAAACTGTGATATAAGTTTCTTCTTGGCAAACCTCATTAATGACAGTCATTATAATCAACACAGGGGAAAGTTAAATTGTAGATTGAGTGACAGAATGACTGAGAGATTTATTGTGCGATTAGTGATTAATTAGCAGCATCCAGTCATTAGTTTTCATTAAACAGAATTAAATGAGACATTTCACAAAAGAAATCTGAGATGACGTCCAACTGTGGTTCTAATTCTCTTCGATAAATTAAGAAATGTTGACAATGCTGTTTGTGTGAGAATGTGAGAATTAATAATATGTTTCAGTCCTCCTAAACCCTTTCTATCTCTTCTGAGTGTCTGCAGACTAAAATAACCAACCGGGGGCCAAGCTGTCACCAGCTCAGGTTTCTGGCATATGTGTGTGTGTGTGCATGTGAGTGTGTGTACTTCAGGTTCCTGGCCTCGTGCCAGCAGCTGCCTCACGTGCACGCTCCCACCACCCACTGTGCACGGCAGGCTTGCACGGAAATAGACATGCCTGGCACTTGAAAGATATGAGAAAGGTGTGAGCGCGTTGTGTAATGAGACGAGTATTTAGACGTGACTTAATCAGAGGAAAGGCTCTTTTTATATTGTATGTGAACTGTGAGTCACTGGCTGAATAATAATTGTCGATCCCTGTAGGAAAACTCTTTGTGTTTCTTCACCTGCAGCATAAAGCAGGTTCAGCTCTGCTTAATGGCACTATGATAACTTCAGACTCACTGAAATTAGAAGCGTTTTTGTACATTTTGATGAAAAAGTAAAAAAGACAAACCCAAAAGTAAGAGTCACATGCAAATAATTTTTAAATAAATAAATAGATAAAGAAAAGAAAATCAACGTCCAACTGTCCTCACAAGTAAAATAAATAGATATGCATGCATTTGTAATATAATACACACATTTACTCTTTTGCAAATTTCAGTAGACTCCCAGGGGTTTCAATCAGGATAAATTGTTGAATTGCTTACCTACAATTACAAAAATATAGAAAAAAGTAATAAAATTATTAGATTTTTAGTGGAAAATACAGTCTACTGTTCCCAAAAAGTGTATTTAAGCTTGCCACATCTGTGCATTTACAGTTATTCATTTAGCTGACAATTTTATCCAAAGTGACTTACAATTGCTATTTTATGTCAGAGGTCGCACACCTCCAGAGCAACTAGGGGTTAAATGTCTTTCTCAGGGACACATTGGGGGGTGTCACAATAGGTTGAATCCAGTTGAATCCAGGTCTCTCACACCAAAGACATATGTCTTATCCACTTCACCACTCACCACCCCAATGTAGAAATATCTGAGTAACTCTTAGGTTTAAGGTCATTTTTTTAAGGTATATGTGCATTGAGTCCGTTTACACATTGTGAATCAGTAGGGGGACCTCCTTTAGTCTAGTTAGACATCGCAGACTTAAATTTCAGAATAAAATGGTTTAAGGGAGTAAGTTGGTGACAATCTAGCTTTGAACCTTACTGGGTCACATGTAGGAAGCTTCCAATATCAATTTTTTATCTGTTAAAATTTGGGGAAAGTTACAATTAAGGTGTCAGACCAATGTCCATTTCTATTTGAAATCCAACATCTGTCTCCCGTTTTTCTTTAACCAGAGCAGTATTAGTCTGAGGTGAAGACTTGCTAAGGAACACTTCCTCTGACCATTGGGTCATACAATGTGTGTCAAAACAACCGTGCCTATTGTTTTCTATGCGACGAACGAACTGTGTGCTGCAACAGAATAACCGCTGCGGTTATTCTGTTACAGCACACTTTGTCAGAAAGTTCCAGTGTAAACACAAAATGTAGAATTCATACATGCTTCATCAGAAGGAGCATCTGAACAAATGTAGGTTTTCTCCTGCCTTTCTTTGGTAGGCTCACTGCTTCTGTCACAGTGGACAAGGTAAAACTTTTTACATATAGAAATATATGCAGACCTCTACAAACTATAATCTCAATGATCAGTCATATTTTACATTGTTACTGTTGAGCTGGAGAGGTTAGCATTCCAGGTTAGAAATTCGGTCCAATAACACAAATATACTTTATCTGCCTTGGTGATGCTTTATCTTTTTTACTGCTATTCAAGTTATTTGATTTATGTAGCTCAGCCCTTTTCTTTTATTGTCTATTTTTATTTGTCTGAGTTTTGTCTTCTTTTCTATATGTATCTGTTATATGCATACGCTGCAAAGTGCCCATCTATAGAAAAGGAATTTACAATATAGTTGGGTTGGACAGTGGGAAAGTTTTGGTCACAAAACATTTTTTAAATCATTTTGAAACAATGAAAAGTGTTTTCCCCAAATCTCACATAGCCAGGCCTCCATCTGGTCAGACTCATGATGATAAGCTGTTGGTTTGTAGGAAGGACTAACAAACCATGAACTGTATGGCAAAGCAAACTTCAAACATCTCATCAATCATTCTTTGGAGTTTGCTTGAAGTTTTCAGCGATTGATTGATCTGATGTAATTGGATTGGCTCACCATTAAGTTGAGTTAGTCAGCAAGAGCTGGATTCAAATGTGTTTTGAAAAGCATGTGAAATCCCTCTGCAATCTTTCCCTGCAGACTTTGGAATTTCATTGTTTAATCCTTTAGTCAAATTCCCAAATGTGATTATGTACCTGAACCAATAACAATAGTGTGAACCTATACATCTCGCTGTGTATTGTCAGCAAGAAAGTATCTGATGAAAAACATACTCATCAAAACATTATAAAAAATGCCCTTATTCAAATTGATTCAGAATGAAAAAATGTATCCCAAAGACTGTTGAAAGTGCTTGCTTCAGTACAAATAACACTGTGGCTACAGTGGCCTAACATCCATTTTTCTTAGACCCCATGAAAACCATTGATATTTATACTTACACATTAAAGTCCGATTACGTCTAAAATCACCAAAGGGGGTGTGAGAAGCATGTTGAACAGGTATATATTCATCCATCGCTCCGAGATGCACATGTAATCTTTACTCCTCCCATTCAGTATTTATATCAGTAAGCAGTCTATGGAAATAGCCACTCACTGTGTGATTTTCTTAATACATACAAACACTGTCTTCTCTGTCCTAGTGATAACACCAGCTATACTAACATTACACAAAAATAAAAAAGGTTGTTAATCTTGTGAACTGATCATATAACCTTCTGAGTCAATGCTGATCCAAGCCGTAGAGGTGGTCCAACAGTAAGACACATTGTCTATGGCATATGTCTATTAACTCCTCCCACTTTGCAGTGCTGTTGTACATATGGTTCTCTTGAATTTATGTATATTTCTCACAGAGTAAACACAGGATGTATCATACCAGGATATGTTATCTAAGATTAAGATAACCTTTTTTGGTTTTAATTCAAGCACACTCAAATTCTCTAAATCCAGATTTATTTTTTTGCTGTGTGAAAAAAGACATTCTAGTAGGGAAACAAAACAGAAAATATAAACTGAATAATTAAAACATAAAGAATCCAAATATTTCATAATTAATATAAATAGTATTTTATATACATTTGGGGGGAAGGGGGGGTGCATTGGAGAAGAAGTGTTTTTGTTTTGTGGATTTCTAAAATCGTTATGATGGCATGCAGGAATGATCATGGTCATTTTCCTTTTTTGCTGCTACTAGACAATACAAGTCATGTTTATTGCACCATTCAAATATAACAATTCATGCAACTTCGACTCAGTGGCAGCCCTAATAACCCATCCTCACTTCAGCAGGAAGAAAGGGAAAAGGGAGGATTTTACGGCTCCATGTTGTTATCAAAATATTTCAACAGAAAACTGAGGTCAATTATCCCAAAGGGTTTTTACCGACAAAACATTTTACACAAATATAACAGTTTCTATATTTTTGCTGTGCGTGTTTCTCTCTTGCATAATGGGTATATTTTAGTCTAATTGGAGGATGTCTTTTTCTGTGTGTGCTGACGCCATCGCTGCAGGAAGGCAAGCCAGAAGTGAGATCTCATTACTGGTTGGTTCCTCCGGCTGAGCCAAGTGCCAGTCCTGGCAGAGTGAAAAACACACTGCGATTGCACAGCCTGTGACACACACATACTCACACACATTTGCACTTCTGTACTTGTGAGGGCCCTCAGAGACATAATACATTCCCTAACATAGAATCATAACCTCAATCATCACAGCCACATGGTTCACTTTAACCCTTACTATTAACTTAAAACTAATAATATTAACCCTCAAATGGCAGTTTGAGGAAGTGAGGTCACTTTCCAAAAATGTCCACTCTGGTGTCTAAAACTCTAGATGGTACTTACAAAAGAATGGTTTTGAATAAATGTAGAAATACAGGCATGAACACATACACACATACATCCAGTATAGGTTAACACGCACACACACACACACACACACACACACACACACACACACACACACACACACACACACACACACACACACACAAATGTGATGTCCAAGTCTCAACTGTGAGAAGACAGATTGGAGTCAGTGTGAGAAGAGAACGTTTCTTTGGCTGCCCATGATGATGATGACATCATTGCGCAGCCCTGGCGATGAACAATGTGTTCTGATTCGTCTCTGGTGAAAAGAGCAACTGTCCCTGGCTCTGGATGCTCTTCAGTCTGGATCAGCAGAGGAAACAGTTACACTACTCTATGTACAGTTCCAGTGTGCAACAAGAAAACTGCTTGAACACACTTAAAACATGCCTTTGATTGTCCTTTTATGCTATCTATTTATTTACTATCAATTAATGACACGGTCCAATTCTTCTAGAACTCTGCCTCCCAGTAAAATATGTATAAATGTGTATATGAGGAGTGGGGGGAGCAAACATGGATATATTAAGGAGAACCGAATGACACCCCATTCAGTCCTATGTAAGTTGCTCACATAGGCTGGAAAGGCCTCCATGGGCTTTTTCATACTTCTGCGTTTTTGGGCCAATAGAGCATGACAGTTAGAGTCCTTCTTCAGCCAAGCCAGTTGAGAGTATGCCTGTAGAAGACTTCTTCGCCGAGCAGGCTGAAATCCTGCACAAATGAATGGGATAAAATAATTTAATCACATGGTTCTTTTAGACTTCCCCAATGTTATTGAAAAGAATGTGGCATATTCTGATCATAAAAAGAATTATATCAGGGAGTTTATGGCACTAAGAAAAATGTATTCACCATTCGAATGATTGTTTATGGCAGTGGTTCTCAAACCGGGGGGGTGGACCCTCTGCGAAATTGGTTCACAGCCCAGCTCTGCTCCTGCAGACTATAGAGCGATGGCCGTATTGTTTGGGCGTCATTCAGTGTAGCATGGACAGGGATGCAGAGCTAGTAATCACAGCTAACCAGCCTTGAGCAGCTATACTTCCTGTTTTCCCACTGGAAAGACAGGGAGTCTGTTGGAGCTTTGACAGACACTACAAGCATGTTTATGGTCCCCTTGAGAGAGTCACTGCGTGGGTACTTGTGTTGTAGCTCAGCTAGCAGCTCAAGTATGAGAGCCTCTCCCGGTGTGTCTGCTGGAGAGTGCCAGTATATAACACAGCCTGCTGCTTGTCACTGTTAACATTACTTTTCGCCAGCCCTAAATATGTTGTGAAGCTCTGAATGCAGCACAGATGTCGGTGGGTCCATCTGTTACTGAAGAGAAATAAATTCTATTTATGTATGATGCCATTTTTTTACCATCATGCTAATGCTAAGACTACCCGCAACTACAGTATGTGAGAGAGGCACAAATTGGTGCTACAGTTATCCAGTGTTCTGCTTATACTTGGTGCAGCAGCTGACACATACATAATGGACCTCAGAACATGCATTACTGTGATCATGTAATAGGCCATTTATAACATTTGTGATTCTGAGGAAATTCGCATTATTATTACGCTAAGTGAGTACTTTACAGCAGTAATGCCACATTGTGGCTCCCATTTTTTCACAATAAATAATCCTGTCTCAGCTTTAACCAGGAAGTGGGTGCATGTGAAAAAATGTCTGCATACATCTTGTGCCTCAAACAGAGGATTGTTGCAACATGGGCCTTTTCTCTTGTAACATGGAAGTCACTTACTGGTGCATACTTCTCATGGATGTACTACACATTATGTGTGTAATAATGTATTATTGTTCATAGCGCTGCTGCTAACTGTAGGCACTGCCTTTAGCTACTAGCGGCCCTCTTAGCTGAGACCTCAGAACACTAGGGAATGTTAACACGACTAACACAAAGACACTTCTGGTTCAGGAGAGTTGTAAAGTGGGAGAAGAGCAAGTTTTTTAGCAAGTTAGTCATTTTACATTATTATGCGTCATCCATCATGTTGATATGTCCTCAAGTATTTGTTGAAATTTGAAAATTATTTATTCCCATGTTTTGTACAACAAGCCTTGTGTGATGTTATTACTGTACTGTACTCTTAGCATAAACTGAATTCATGTTTATTGATCTATTGTGTACATTATTGAAACAGGCTTTATATCAAGGCCTATAGTTAACACATCATAAAGCTTCTTTATAAAAAAGACACCTAAGTTTCCAATTGGTAAAAATTGAAATTGGTGTTTCTAAGGAACTTCACAGTCAAAGTATCTTATACTATTTTTTAATGTTCCTTTACGTTATTTTTACTTTTTTTTGATGCTACTTCATTAGCACTTTCCAGTTTGCTAAATTGACTTATAGAAACAGTGCTATGAGCAGCAAACACAACTTATTTATCTCTTTAAATCTCTCTACCTTCAGTCGCACCTACAAATAGTCGCAAAACATACAAGCAGGACAAATAGTTGATGTTTACTGGTTGGTATTTGAATTGTTTTGAATTTGTGGAAAGGTTTGGTGGATGAAGGTGAATGCTGCAGTTTTTATTTTTTATTTTTTATGTTTGCCTTTATCCAGGAGAGCAAAGCAAAAGGACTGGGAAGTGGGACAGCAGCAGATCAGAGCATGAAGATGCATTCACAACTGCACCACCGCCCAGGCAAAAGCCAGCCTGAGACGGAAATAAACCTGACAGGCGTTCTTTAGTTCTGCACTCCTCGCTCTGTTCCTTCTCCACTGTGAATATGACACAGCTGAGTCACACAGCGATGTGTGTGTGACACAGAGAGAGTTTGTTAATATGCAGTTCATTTGTGTGTATGTATGTGTGTGTGTGTGTGTGAAGCTCTTTCAGGTGTCTATTCACGGGTGTGTGTCAACAGAAAAACCTAATAGGATCAGTCAGCTTCAATCTTATGTCTTGACAATGCACCAACGCACCTACGCACATCTTCTCTTTGAAGTGTGTGTGAATCTAAAACCCAGCACCATCCGTATTTCCTGCTATAGGCTAAGTAAAGCGGATTAAAGCGGTTTACCATCTCCCCATTGTCATCTCCAATACAATCTAACCACTGATGTGATTGAACAAACAATACAGACAGTGATTTGTTTGACACATCTATTCAACTGTTATTAAATTTGTCTGTTACATTTACAGCATCAGCACAGCGTACTAATCATTTTGTTCTACAGTTTCATCAATTTCACATCTTTCTGTATCTTTCTCTTCCTCCTTTTTCTCTTCTACCTCCATCAATTCTTTTATACTTATTTCACTAGCAAAGACAACACCAACAACAGATATGTTTAAATGATTTATTTAAAAAATGAAAGATTACGTACAGAGCTTGAACTCTTGTATACCTTTTATTAGTTGCGTGGTTGTGGGGAAGCTTCAGTGGGTGGTTCTCTGTACCATCCGGGCACGAGAAACCCTACAGAGAATGGGAAGGAAAGGATCAAATAGGAGGAATAAAATGGGTGGGGAGGTCCAGAATACGCAAGCCAAAGAGGAGGAGATGGTTAGGAGGGCATTTATAGGAAGTGGCACGATTGATGTGTGGTCCTGCTCCTGAAACTTTGCTGATAGCTTCAATAAAAGGAAATGTTTCCTTATCAGTGTGCAATAATAAAATGCTACATAACATATTTTTCAGACCCTCAGGCTGTTTTTTCCTAGCTTTTTATACATTAGTCATTATCTCTGCACAGCTTGCTCTCTGGTGGACCTCCATGATGTGGCTGATAGATTTATAATGTAGTTGCTAAACTTTCAGGCTTTAATGTGGTACATCAAGTCTAGGGCGTCACTTTTTGTAGAAAAGTGGTGGGGACAGAAGGTTTCAGATTAGGGGTGTGATGATACACATGGATCACGAGAAGATCTTTAACACTATTATGAAGAAATTGGAAATACTGAAATGAGCAGGGGGTCTTTAGAAAATTGGAGCATTAAACACTTAATTTTCTGCATTTCTGCTCCAGTGCATGGTGGAAAGGTCTGTATTTCTATAAAGGGAAACATTCAAAATATATTAATATAATAATAAAGTATCAGCTGCTTGTTTGTTTGTTTTTAGCTTAAGATAATTTTTTTGGATACTGCACATTTGTTTCTTCTATATTTACATTGCATTGCATGTTTTCTTATTTTGCAAATAAACCTTTCTCAAAGCATTTTCATTTTTTGGTGCAAGGTATTTTCAGAACATTTTTCACAAATGCTTTTTAAAAAGTGATAGGGAAAAATCAGCCATTTCAAAATGTGTTGGGGACATGTCCCAGTGTCCCCAGTTTAAATGACACCTATGCATCAAGTGATCTTCCCATTTTCAACATTTCTCCATCTTTTTCGCCCCAGTCTTCCTACATCTATCTCTCTCTCTATTCCTGTGCCCTCGGCATAGTATGGCGAAAAGCTTATAGGTGAATGGCTGTTAATCTCAGTTATGATAAAAGGGAGGGGTTTGCCACACACACTGCAACCCCAGGGCAAGCACATTTATGTTTTTGGGAAGATTAGTCTTTTGTGGTGAATTTCACACTTGTGGCCTGATTTAATTTTACCAGACCTGTTGCAATGATGTGATTTCTGCGGCCTCTATCTACATTGAAAACCAGAGCAGGAGAACAAATATTTTAATTGATGGCATTGCTGACGAGAAAGGAGGGGGGGGAATCAGAGAAGAAGGTGCGAGAGATGTTCTCAAAGAACTTGGGATTAGATGGAATAAGTATTGACATTGAGCGTGCTCAGAGACTTGGCCAGTTTCAGGAGAGGGGAAGGCCAAGGAAAATTGTTGTCAAACTTCTTCGCATTAAAGATAGAGAGCTAATTCTTTCTTCAGCTAAGAAATTAAAGGGCACTAAGATCTACATTAACGAAGATTTCTCGGAAGCTGTGCAACTA